>JAKCPI010007782.1:0-188234 GCA_023213315.1 Euborellia annulipes
AATATATTTTCGCCATTTTGACATTGAAAAGAGACGTTTCAACGTTTGGTAGGCTTAACTCAAAAATTGAATTTTCGACTTTCACCAATATGATTCTCAGCAGTGTTATATGGGTATTATATCTATGTATCATACCTTAATTGACATTCTCATTTCTGTAGTGCATGTGTAAATAAATAAATAGTTTCTCATTCGTTGCCTTAGACTTTTGCCCTTTTGAAAAATATACATGTGCATGGGACTTTATTGCCACAAAATAAATGACAACTTTTGTGCCTGAATTAGATATCAGCCTATAAGGACTGAAGATTGACGAATAAATTTTGTCGTGAACCTTTCGCCATTTGACACCCAAAAAGCTTACTTTCTTTTCTTTGCTGCTCCCGAAGGTACTTTCTCTTTCCCAATTTGTAAATAAATAAATTCAATTATCTCTACTGGCTGTTTAATTTCATCCGAAGTTCAACAATAATTGGCCTTGCTTAATTTAATACTTTATTTTCACTCCGGCAAATTCTAGAATAAGAATATTCACGAATGTTATTTTTTTTTGTTTCAGATTGTTAAGTGAGAACGATAAAGAAACCATTTGTAGAGGAGGCAGAACGTCTTCGAGTGATCCACAAGAGGGAACATCCCGATTATGGGTACCAGCCGAGGAGACGTAGGGAAAGCCCGCAAAAGAGTGGTCCTGGGGGAGCGGGAAACACAGCTACGCAATCAGGTGGGGTCGAAAATGCCGGCTCACCCCCACCACGGCATGCTGTCCACGGCAACGGCGTCATCTTCAGGTATATGAGATTCTTGTGTCTTTTTTTTTATATTTGACACTCCGTTACTCTCGCTTTCAATCAGATAAAAATATCTAATGCACGACACCTCCCATCATCAGAGGCAGATAATAATTGTAGTGGTGGATGTTGGCAATATACTTAAAATTTTTCTCATAATATACTTTCCTATAGTTCCCATTTTTTACTTTTACCCTATTATATATGTTAATATACCAGGTATATATAGAGAGAAAGTATTGGTTTCATGCAGTGTCGGATTTGAGTATGCCGCATATAGGCTAGAAGCCCATTTGCTTGCCCCTTCTACAGTTCATATTTCTTAAGCCATTTGTTTTAAATAAAATATATCGACGCTCTCAGTAGAAAAGTGTCTAATTAATTGATTTTGTTAGCAGAGCGGCATGCAAGCAGAGGACTCACCTAGGTCGTCACCGCGCTTGGGCTCCGAATCACCTTTAGATAGCACTACTCAAGGGCCTCCGACGCCACCATCAACGCCATCAGATAAATGGCCTCCACCACCTGGGCGTCCATGGGCCTGCAGCCGTTCACATGCATCCATACCTTGTGCACTTTGGAGGTTCTAATGCTCAACATCTGCACACATCACCCGGTAAAACATTCTATTATTATTATTACTTGGGTCCATCCGAAACCAGATTTTCATCCGAAACCGGAATATTCGGCCTCAACCCTTTTTTTAATTTTCGGCCGAAACCGTACCGAAACCGAAACTTTGTATTTCCTTATAAAAATTCTATTATTTTTTTTTTTTTGAAATTTTTTCCCTCCGTGAAAATCATTTTTTACCTTTTTTTTAGGGAGACAAAAAATTTTTTTCTCCTTCAAGTGCAAATCATTTTGACCTTTTTTTTTAAGACTCAAGTTTCGGCTACTTTTTGGCCGAAACAATGATTTTTGGCCGAAACCGAATATTCGGTCGGTTCCTAATTATTACTTTGATTTATTTTCAATATAATGTTTGTTTTATTCACACTTATCATTTTAGATATTAACAATGTCTGATTTTTATTTTTTGTTAATTCTTCACTCCAATACTAATATTTAACTACTTTATTCAATAATTCACAGTATATTGAGCGTTGTTTGAAAGAATTTCATCTTTTTAAAACAAAACCCCTACCTAGTTAATAATTTCTTCCAATCAAACCTATTATTTTTTTTTTTATATAATTTTAATATGCTTGTTCATTTTGGAGCTAAAATTATTTTTCCAATCTCCAGATTGAAAAAAATCAAATAGGAAAACCAAGTGCCGCAACAGGGGAAGGGGGCGACGGTATAGTTTTACAAAAAATTATTATTCATAATAATGATTGTAGCGAAGATATAAAATTAACAAACTTTATCTAAAAATATTATTAATCAGCTTTAGCTATTAGAAGACGAATATTTTTATCTAGAGTCGTCCGACAATAAGCGCCATGGGTGGAGGGTGGAGGGTGCTTAGCAGATTTGCATTGAAGATGGCGGCTGTTATGGTAAGCGAAACGTTTGCCTCGATTTAAGAGTAAAAAGTTGTTCGACTAAGCTCATGGTGTAAATTCAAGAATCATCCAAATTTTGGAATCTAAGTAGATTCATTGTTTTTTTGTTTATACTGCCTTTTATTTGAACATAGATTACTTTATTGTTATATTCTAATCACTCGAGAGAAGTAACTCTAAAATTAACAGTTAATTTGCCCTCCACTTTACTGAGTTCCCACCTCCATCTGGTTTTTATATTCAGAGAGATTACCCGTTGATAAATCCTTCTACTGTGCCCGGAAATGGAAAGATATTCAGGTACTGTGGGAATTCATCCACCCCAGTCATGATTGCCAAGGGAAAGAGGGACTACACCCGGGCGGCACTTTAGAACAAGACCCTTTTCTGATTATTTAATCAACATTAAAAAAAAAAAAAAAAACAGATTCATCGAGATGTTAATTTTTTTTTATTTTATATTTTAAAATTGAGTTGTATAAAAAAGTTTTCTTCGAAACCTCTATCCCTTGGAGCAGACAGTAGATATCTAGCTTGAAGTTCTTAAGCAAAAAAAAAAATTCTTAAATATGAATATATTATTGTAATTAATTCATATTTGGGCCCCTGATTATGTGATATGTTAAAATGGGAGTCAGCGGCATGTAAAAATTTTAAAATTCAATCTTTAGGCAATTTCTTTTTAATTGAAGAATCTTTTACGTCTCTCCGGGGCCGTCGAGAGACTATGGTTCCCAAAAAAAAAAAATAAATAATAATAAATTTAAATTTTAAATCCGAATATTTTTATTTTACTTGAATACTTAAAAAAATCTGGGTGTGACTGTCGCACAGCAGATTTTCGTGTCGATATATAGCCTATTTAGTTTTCGCTGATATATTAGAATTCAAGATGTAAAATTTATAAGTAGTGAGAAAGTACCGGAGCAAATAAAAAAAAAATTAAAAAAAAAAAAAAAAATGGGAAACAACTTTTGGAGTAAATACGTCACTTCGAAGTAGTACTTTACCTAATAGATTTTTTCAAAAATTTTGAAATTTGAATTACGCTCCTGCCCAGTTCAGGGCATAAGGAGAATGATATTTTTCAACAGATAATATTAAAAATGATTTTCGAAAAACGTGGAGTTAGGCATTTTGTTAATTAGAACGTCGATAAGCAACATTAATTGATTATTAATTCCTTAACAAATGTGTGAGAGACATTTATTAAACCTGATTGTCAATAACTTATGAAAAAGAAAAAGTTCGACGTTTGAATTCATTTAACCCCACCTCGTAGAACTAAAATAATTTTCTAAATTGTTTTGATTAGTCCTGGTTGGTTGGCTAATGGTTTGTATTTATTTATTTACCATTTCCCCGTTGAGCGAGTTAATCTTTTTAATCAGCTTTTGGTTTGAGCTTTTTTGTTTATTCTTTTGAATCTTACTTACGCTCTGCTTGCATTTATTTTCTTTTTTTCTCTCTCACTCTCTCACTTAAGTCAACCACTAACGAACGACGCCATCTTTGAAATGATGTCATTAAAAAAAAAAAAGATCTTTAATATTAAAACATTAATAAAATTTAATTAACCGTGAAAATTCCTGTTGACTTTAATTAGAATTTTGAATGGATGATGCGATGATTTTTTTTCTCTCTTCTCTATTTCTTTTTTTTTTTTGTTACTTGAAACTTAGGAATAATCCTAGCTTACTAAAGCTTATATATCTCTATCTGTGTTTAAGTATAGATTTCAGTCATAAAACACCAGAAAAATATGTAAATTATAAAATAATAAACTAACTTCTTCTCTAAATAAATTGTCGATTAGATTAGTGTATTTTTGAATTTCGCTTATGAGGCCATTTTAGGGTTAAGATTTTCAATGTACTGAATATTTATTATTAATATCGGTGGGACTTTCCACACGTTTCATAGGAGCCACTAATCCTAGATTCAGCCGTGAGTTGGCATTGCTTAACATCAACGATGTTTGTGGCTGTTGTTCTGCCACCTCACGTTCATTTAATTAAAAAACCTGGTGTGACTGGTCGCACAGCACACAACTTTTCTCTTACCTTCAGTAATAGAAAGTTGTGTTCTGTCTTGTCACACCAGATTTTTCTGAGGACATATATTTCGGTTCCGACAGTACGGTACATTTGAATTCAAGATGTTTAGTAATATTTATATTTTGTTACCATGGCATACCATTTCTCCTGTCTTTCATATGAAGTATAAGTGTAAAGTGGTCTTCAGAAGATTTCTATGGCAAAATGAGAATATACATTTTTAAAGAGCATCTAAAAAATAATTGATAAATTATTAAAAGAGAACTGGATTTATACGAGAAATTTATTAATCGATTTTAATCTGGAAGTTTACTCGTAGATCCAGCGGGATTTATTGCTAAGGGACTGGATTCTGTACAGTAATTAACAGTTTCGGAGTTCAATTGTCTCCATAACAAAAATAGTTGTTTGTCTTCAATTGTCTACATAACAAAAATAATTGATTTTTGAATTTTAATCAAAATCGTTCGAACGAATTTTGAGAAAATAGAAAAAAAAAACTGAAAAAGTACACCCCCCTTCCCTAAGCAGAAATCCTGGCTACGCTACTGGTAGTGACTATCGGTTGACATCATTAAATCAATTAGATTTTTTTAATACTCAAAGAATGTTCCGGGCTGGTTTTATTTATTTATTTATTAGTTTTTATTTATTATTTAACGGACAGAACCTATTACATAAGTTTATATAAATTATTTAATTAATTATTCAATATATTCTAATAACTAAAAAATAAGAGATTACAATCTCAATTTTAATTTTATTTCATTCATTGAAATTTACATAATATGCGGACACACCTTTGAGCTTCCTCCCCATCTCCCCAGTATCTGAAGCCAGAATGTTCAGACCCATGCGACCACAAATCTGATTTGCCACCCCCAAAAGTTCAATTACAGCATAATTGGTTTTTAGGCTATAATTAATTCAGATTAGAATTAGATTTTAGGTCTGTTCGTTTCGCTTGCCATTGCGGTATAATTTACACATTTTTTGCCTCTATTCTGTTCATTTTTTTTTTGGACGCTAGGTGCACACTAGAAAAACTGGCACCTTTTGACAAAAATAGCGTGGACTTTTTACCAAGGCAAGTGGAACGAACAAACCCTATTAATACATTTGAAATTTCAATTTAAATATTAATATTTATTTTTGTCTCTGTTTAAAGCAAGTGAGTATTTCTTGTTATCTTTAAATAAATAACCTTCCGAGTTGGACATTTTTAGGTTAATTTTCGGCATAAGCTATTTTTTACACAAGCATGCTTGTGCCGAAGGGAATTTGTGCATGCTAATACAAAAAGATTGCACATGCATGCTTGTCAAGTGTACAGTTACGTGTGTAGCCGCCTTTTTATTGTTTCTATATCTTAATTTGACTGGAAATTCAATAGAAATTAATAAATGTGTGTAATGCTGACTTCAGGCTTGGAATCGCCAGCGGGCTCAAGCCAATGCACTCCACAAATTTCACATGCGCACCCGGGCGGAGGAGGTGGAGGTGGAGGCGGCGGCGGCAACCCACAGATTGACTTCAGTCGTTTGGATGTAGAATTAGGCGAGGCGATGATGATGCACGAGGGCGATCAACTAGTCGACGGCTCCGAGCTTGATCAATACTTACCTCCACACCCTTATGCCCAATTCACCGACGACGCTAATAATAATCCCAACGATTTGTTGCCTAAATATCACGAATTGCAGCCCTCAGCCTCAGTGAAAACGGAACCGCAGCTACCCCCACTTTACCATCACCATCAATCGCCGCCTCCTCCTCCTCCTCCTCCACCTCCATCATTCCAGCAGTTGGCTTATTACGACACTGCATCTATCTCTGGTGCTGCATCCACTCCCGCTCATTATCTTCCATCCTATCAATATATTCAGGCAAGGCCCCCGAGTGCTCTCTTTTCCCCTTCCGCAGCAGCTGATAACGCCTCCTGGTCAAACTTTGCGTGATCTAATTTTATTATCAGAGATTCCTGACGGATGTCATTTTTTATTAGTAATTCATTAGAATAAAAGAGATTTTAGAGTTTGAGTCCAAAAATAAATTACAACTTAAATGACGATTTACCTGATCCAAGACTGGAAATTATTTGGACGTTGTTTGCATAAAGGAACCAAGCGCCATTATGATCAAAATTGAGATAAGACCGCCATCTTGTAGGGAAAAAGAAGATCTACCTCTTTATTTAAATCACAACATTATTACTCTGTGCACTTTTTTTTTGTATAAAAGTATATAGTATATTATACTGCACCACACTGCTTTCATCTCAGACAAGAGCGGATCCGGATGTGTTTCTCGGTGGGGGAGTAATCTGGTGTGACTGGTCGCACAGCATACAATTTTTTCTTAATTTCGGTAATTTAAAGGCACATTCTGTACTTGTTTGCCAGAATATAAATACAAATCAAATTTTTAAAAATTAATTTTTAAATTTTTACATTAAAAATAATTTTTTTTTTTTTCTTTTCGAAAAAAAGTATTTTTTTTTAATCTTGGGGGGGGGGGGTAAGGAGTAATTACCCCCCGAGAAAATTTTCGAAAAGAAATTTATTACTCCCCCCCCCCTGTATCCGCCCTTGATCTCAGAGTGTATTGTGTGAAATAAATAAAAAATAAAGTGAAGTGAAACACTGAATATTGAAACTGGAAGTATTTTTAATTTAACTTTCAACTTTTTTTCCTATTCCATTATGAAATATTTTTTATTTATTTTTATTTATTTATTTTTATTCATATTTTATTATTTAAAATTATCATTAATTTTCTAATTGAGCAAAATTGATCTTGTTTAGCTTATATTTCGAGTTTCCGAGCGATAATTTTAATTCGGTTCCGTAGTGTAGTGGTTATCACGTCTGCTTTACACGCAGAAGGTCCCCAGTTCGATCCCGGGCGGAACCATTTTTTTTTTTTCTAATTGCAAATAAATTATTTTTTTAATAACAAATAAAATGATTAATATTATTTATTGATACTGTACAATTTATTTTTCCACTTTATAACAAATTTAACAGTTACCTTTTATTTATTTTTTTATTACTTTTTTAAAATTTATTTAAGGTCTTTTTCGGCATCTAAGACCCCATTCCATTTATTTCAAAAGATTAGTAGCAAATTCAAATAGAACAAATTTTTCTCGCTTGGGACGGGAACCGGGGACCTTAGGCACGAGAAGCCTTTATTTTGGACTCAACTCTAATAACTTTTTTAATCTCAAATGTCAATAGATATACGATTAATTAGGCCCTATATTATTAAAATTTTAAATACATGTTTATGTGACTATCAAAGTTGCCTCTTAATAAAATGAATAAATTATAAGATTATTAATAAACTTCCGTCAGAAATTTCTGTTTATTATCAGATATCGTTTTAGATATTACCAAAAAATGTAAATAAATCTTACCAAAGATTGTTTTCTCTTTTTTTTATATATATTTTTAAGGGGCTGACTGATTAATTGTCATCTACTTATTTGTTCTTTTCACTCTCTCTATTTCCAACATTTTTTTTTTTAATGATAGATTAGATTTTAGAAATGTTTTTTTTTTAGTTTAAAGTGCCTTTGTAATTACAATAATAATAAATTAAAATAAATAACAATAAAAAATCTCTATATAATAAGTAAATGAATCAAATGTTTTGCATTATTCGTTTGTTTGTTCTACCTTCATTTCATTTTGTTTACTTGTAAATTAATTAAATATATTTTAAAAATGTATATTATGAAATGCTTGTATATTATAAATCAATAAATATTTACATTTTTTTAATATTATAATTGTTTCAGACCTATCCCACATTTTTTTAAACCATTCTGCTGCAGAGCCCATTTGATTACAAATCTTTTGTACATGTTTTTTTTTTTTTTATATACATAAAGAACTTGTCTGATTACTGTCTGTTGAATGAAAAACGTCACTCAGTTTATTATTATCTAAAGATTAGCGTATTAAAGCTAGTAGAAGGTAATTTTCAAAATAAACTTGTACTATTTTTTTTTTGTTTTTCAAAATTTTCAGTTCCACTTAGTGTTTTAATAATTATTCGAATTTTTATATTTAGGCGGTATGCAATCTGAAAATTAATGGGAACATATATATATGATATATATGATGTGTGGCGCACAGCACACAACTTTCTTTTCCCAAAGGGTCCCTTTGGCACCCTTTTACTCTTTGGTAAAAGAAAGTGGTGCACTCCCATATCACCTTATTTAAAACTTGACCACTTGCATTATATAAGTAAAAAAAAAGTAAAAAAGTCAATTGTTTCAAAATTTCCATAGGATATGTATATTTTAAATGTTGGATCCTTGAAATAAACTATGGTTATTTTTCAAAATTTTAATCTCATATTTGGAAATTTTAGACCCCCTATTGAATCGAAATTAACATGCAAATCCCCATAGAGATTTAACATTGGCCCTATGGAAGGAAGACCCGGAAAATGTATATGAAAAAATTTGAAATACATCAGTAAAGTGTACTTCAAACATTAGTAAAAGCATTATATTTTCAGTTTAACTGTGGATTATTTGTGAAAATTACAACGTTTCGGTCACTCATTCTGTGGCTTTCTTCCAAGGGCGGATACAAGGGGGGGGGGGTTACTCCCCCCCCCCTCAAAAATTACCTTTTTTTCTTTAAAAAAATTTATTTTTAATGTAAAATTTTTAAAATTAATACTTAAAAATTTGATGTGTATTTATATTCTGGCAAACAAGTACAGAATGCGCTTTTAAATTATCGAAATTAAAAAAAATTGTGTTGTGTGGGGAGGGACACCCCAGAATCCCCCCCCCCAAAAGCCTCTGGATCTGCCCTTTTGCTTTCTTCAGATACAATTCAGCTATGATTATAAAGGTTGTTACATCTGTGACAATCTCAATTGAATTAGTTGAGAAATTACACAGTTAAACCGAAAATCTAATTCTTTTATTAATGATAAAAACTGTTAAAGCCTAAACTTCAAAATTCGATTGTTCTTCAAAAAATTTTCAACGAAAAGGTTTACTGATATACTTTTTAAAGAGAATCTAAAAAAAATTTTTTTTTTTTTTCTCTCTCTCACACACACTCTCACACTCACTCTCACTCTCTTTTTTCCCACGCCCTCACATAATATGACGATTACCATTCTTTTTAATATATATATTTATTTTTGGGGTTGGGGTTTTATTTTTTTCTAAAAAATAGTTGATTTACATGAATTTTAATCTAAAAAGAAAAAGATTTAAATTCTGTTACCATGGCAACCATTTCTCCTATCTTTTCTATGATGTAATATACAAGAGTAAAGTGTGCTTCAAAAGATTTCAAGGGCATGAGAATAAATTGAATAGTAGAACGTGGCTGTAGTTGATATGTTTATTAGGAAAGAGGATGCAGCTAAATAATTATTTATTTGGTTAATAATTGATTTATGAATTTTAAACAAGGAACAAATTTTGAGGAAATTAAAAAAAAAAAAAAACTGAAAAAGTACATCAGTAAAGTACTAGCACTTTTTGCCCGATTTTGTTTAAAAAGCTTCCCAGGTAGCAGAACCTCGTCAAAATGACGTCCGAAATTGGTCATAACTGGTCAAAAAGACGTCAAATGACTAATTAAAACCTAAAATAAAACGTCTTTTTTGTAACGTCTTTAAAACGTGCAAAATATCACATTATAAAGACGTACCGATCAGGTACCGATCACGACACTTATTATTACTTTCTCATACCTCCATATTTTTTATTTTAATACGCATGCGCACACATTTTGCGTATGCACATGCATTTCGCGCATGCGCAACTGTTAGCACACACAAAGGATCGTACCTAGGGTTTGGACACCGGTGGAAACCGAAACCGGTATACCGGTTTTTTTGGCTAATTTTCAAAAACCGAGAAACCGAGTTTTTCGCGAAAAACCGAATTCGGTTTTTTTTTTATTTTTTCTTCAGTAATATTTGTATTCAAATTATAAATTAGCCCGTGACCCGTGGCTCAGACAGAAGACAATAGCTTCTAGTGGCTTGGGGTTTCGGGTTGCTTCCCCTTCCAAGCGAGAAAAATTTATTTCATTTGAATTGGCTATCAATCATTTGAAATAAATAGGGATGGGGTCTAAATGGCCTTAGATGCCGAAAAAGACCTTGAATAAATAAAAAAAAATGAAAATTATAAATTATTTATATTTTTTTACCCTTTATCCAATACTTAAATAATCTATATATAATAATAGCGGAGTGCCTGTCTGTCTGTCCGTACGTCTGTCTCACTCTGTTTGACTAACTTTCCGTTGGAATGACGAAATTTTGCAGTCTTATAGAGGACATAACGCAGAGTCCAGGAAAATTTTTTGAGTTATTAATTCCTAAAGTTACGATTTCTCCCATAGGAAATGTATAGAGAAATATTTATGCATTTTTTGGATTTTTTGTATTCCTTGATTTACATTTTTTTGTTTATTAAGGTTGCCCTTTGGATAGGAATTTTGCTTCATATATTTATTTCTAAATTAGACTATGTTGTATACCAACTACAGTATTATTCAACTTCCAAAAATATTGGTGCGTTCTAAATAGATTCAGATGTTGAAAAAAAAACCGGTTTAAAACCGGTTTACCGGTTTTCCGCTTTGTAAAAAACTGAAAAACCGGTTTTCAAAATTTTCCGGTTTTCCAAACCTAATCGTACCGTTTCAGTTAGTGACAGTCTATTATCTATGGGGGCATTTAATGAAGTCCAGTGGCGTAACCAGGGGGGGCGAGGGGGGCTCGAGCCCCCCCGCCCCAGGCGCATCGAGCCCTTGGCGCCCCCCCGAAACCGGCATAGGCGCCCTACGGCCTCTAAGATATAGCCCAGCGAATGTGATTTTATCATATTCCTTTGATCGATTGGCTTAAAAAATTGATTGTTTTCTTTTAAAATTATATTACAACTTGAATTCTACTATTTTAAATGAATTTAATTCCAAAAATAATAAATAACGTATATAGAGGCTTTATAATTAAAATTTTTTTTTATTTTGCAATATATAAGCTTTAATTTGATGTTTTAAGGCTGTGGAGATTTACTCAGGATTCGTATAAGCCTTAATATTTAATTTTTGAAATTCAAAATTTTCTTAAACATGAAGGAATTGAGCTATGAGACTGAAATGTTATATTTAAGTTAAACACCCCCGGGACCGTGAAAATAAGCTTTTAATCAAAATCGGCCAAAAAGTACTAGTATTTTACTGATGTAGTTTTTCAGTTTTTTTCGATTTTCTCAAAATGAAAGGGCTTTTACCATTCTTCAGGCCCGCCCGAGCCCGCCCGGAATTTTTTTCAAACCCGCCCATTCCCGCCCGAGATTTAGTGAATGAATGAACGAACAAAATTTTCAATTTCTTTGTTATATTATGATAAAATACTCAATTTTAAAAAGTTTTTATTCTTTGATATTTTTCCGAAAACTGAATAGTTTTTGAAATAAACACAGAAAAAAACGACATTTTTCGTAAGAGCAAAGAAAAATCAAAACAAAATCATACAGGTGTCATTAAAAAAACATGTAAATATAAACAAATTCACTGAGGAAATTACAGGATGCAAGAAATTTGCCCGCCGAAGGCGGCAATTGCTCGCCGAAGGCGAGCAAGGGGGTCCAGGGGGCGGAGCCCCCTGGAAAATCGGCGCCCTAGTTAAGCTTCGCCCCCCCCCCGCCCTCAAAGGCTGGTTACGCCGCTGATGAAGTCATGTCTTTTATTGCTGTTGAGTTTATAACTAATGATGACCCTGTAATGGCTATAGTCTTTAACATTGTCTTTTATATAATAGTGTATAGAAAATCGCGTTTTTACAAAAGTATTAAAATAAAATATCGATATAGGTACTAATTAAAATTAAAAATTGAATAATTAAATCTCTCAATTATTATTTTATAATTAGTCATATATATATTAAATTTCAACTTGCTTATTTTTGTTTTATAAAAAAATGTTTTAGGTTTTTTTTAAAATTTTTTCCTAAAAATGCAAACTGTAACCCATCAAACTCGCCCAAATTACACTAAAAAGACTAAGGAAAAGAGGAAATAAAATACTCTCGAAGCCTTTATTTCAAAAATTGTAAAGTACATTCGCCTAGTGCGAGTCATTGTATGAAAAGAAACATGAAATAAAAACTTGTTTTATTATTGCTTATTTTTGTCATTTATATGGATAGAGAAGAGATGTATTTATTTGCTAAAATAATGTGTTTTAAAATTATATTAATATAATTTAATTTTATATGTGAGTTTGTTTCTCATTTTTTTTATCCATCAGGTTATAAAAAGGGCAAAAAAAAGTCACGGAATCACGTTTTTTTGACGTTTTAAAATATCGTCATCGGTCTGTGACATTAGTCCGTGATTTTTAGGTCATTTTGTCGTCAAACATAACGTCATTTCTGGTCAGTCTATGACCAGTTTCCGACGTCATTTTGACGAGTCTCTGCTAGCTGGGTTATTTTCTCGACTTCGGGGTTTGCCTATCTTCAAATATAAAATTTCAACCTCGTAGCTTTATTTCCTTCATGCTTAAAAATGTACACTCATTCACACACACAGACCAATTTGCGGGGACCAATTTTTTTTTTTTTTGACTCAGGGGACCTCAAATAAGGAATATCCATCAAAATTTCTACATCGAATTTTTGACATGATCGCAATACTTTCTTTCTCTATATATTTCATATATAGGGTAAGAGAAAGTAAAAATAATATTACTACAAATTTACTTAAAAAGAATAAAGAGAGAAGGAATATAAGATAATGTTTATAAAAAGAAAATATGAAATATTTTAGCTTCTTTCACTTCTTGAAACCGTTATTAGAAGAATTTTCTTTTAAATCAGGAGGGAAGAGGGCTTTATCACAAGAGATAGAAATGTTTATTTAACCCGAGGGGCGAATATTGCCGTGTCAGCTTTAGGAGATATTCTTGCCAGTTCAAAAAAAAAAAAAAAAAAAAAAAGGCTTAATAAATTTATCACAAACAAATATAATGAATTGTAGAAAGAAAACGAATGAATATTTCAAAATAAAATTGACATATTGAAATGGGCATAACTAGATAATTGGGGGGAGGGGATGGGACCAGCCATCCTCCTGGAAAACTCCATATTTTCTCAATTTTTCTTGGCAGAGGCTTTCTTGGTGGGGGAGGGGGGGCATGAGCCATCTGGGAGCCCGCGCTCCCCCCCCCCCCTCTAGCTACGCCCAGGCATAATGAATCCTTAATGGGCCAAATCTCATATTATTATTATAATTGTATAGAATTGATTTTATGTTTTTGCACCATCTCATATTAGAATCAAAATAATGAAATTTTTCATTGTATATAGTGTGACTTAAATAAATCATCAGTGATCGAAACCAGGAGAATTTTGTGCACTTTGTGATCGTCAAGTAATAAAAAATTTTGAAATAAGGCCAAAGTTTCGGTTTCGGCCAAAAACCAGCTGAAACTTCGGACTAGATCCCTGCCAGCTGGCTTAGGGCCCCCTGCGGCGGACCTTCGCCTTTTCTTAATTATGAGAAGCTCTCATGTCTAGACAGGGCGGCTTCGTACCCCTGGACCTCCCTCGCCTTTATTTATTCATAGAATACACAATGGAAAGAATACATAAATATTTTTCTAGAGAAATCATAACTTTTGGAATTAATAACTCAAAAAGTTATAGGAATTTCGGGATGAAAATAATTTTCCTGTAATCCCTAGAAGGTCGTCTTTAAGCATAAAAAATTTCGTTTGAAAATTCCAACGAGAAGTTGCCCAAATAGAGCGTGACAGACAGACGGACATTAGCGAATTATATAAATAGAAGATATGTATTCGTTGAGATTAAAAAAAAATTATTTATTTGCAATAGAAATAAAATTTAATTTTCGCGATCATTTATTCGGCGCTCCCTTTTTGACGGGTTTAAAGGGGTCATCATAAGAAAAATGTTGAGAAAATATTCAAAAAAAAATAATAATAATAATAATAATAATACAATTAGATAGAGTTGAGTTTAAAACGATTTTATTTTCTAAAGGGGCTCGCCCCCGCCCGCGTCCGTCTGTCGCCGTCTGTCCGCTCTGTTTGCCACTTCCCGTGGAATTTTGAAACGAAATTGCGTCAAAGGACGTTGGGGCCCGGAAATCGGGCGAACACTTTTTGTCTCATTAAAAATTATTTTCTTTTGATTTAATATATAAAAAATTCAATTATTAATACATTCTTTCTATATTCTTATAGCTTTTTAATTAAAAAAGTTGGCTCTTTGCCATTTAGCAATTTGTTAATGTTCTATGGGAAAAGGTGTTCAGCCAATCAAAATCCATCCTTTCATAAGAGCAGTAAGCAGATGGGGCTCGAGTCTAACCTCGGCTTTATCTTCAATAGCTCAATCCAGAGGACCTCATTCGAGCTCCGGCTCGAGTGAAGTTAACATACCCCGTGTCAAAATTTTCAATTGTGTATTCCACGCGTCATTTGCACCATGGCGTCGATTGAAGGCAGTCGCTCTGGGACCCACGCTCCTTGAAAAAATCGCATTTCTTTCAAACTTCATGACCAATTTAGGTAATTTTCAGTTCATTCGTTATATTAATTCTTGATTTACATATTTATTAAGTATAAAAATAGTTTCTTAACAAAAATATTTTATCATATATTAAATACTGTAATAATTGCTAGCCAATGCAATGAATATAAAAAATATTAATTAGGCCTATCTATTATATTTAAAAGCATACTCTTTTTTATTTAGTATAAATAGTAATTGAGATAATTATAGTTAAGCTTTAGTCAGGATTTTATTTGTTTATTTATTAAAAGATCCCGTCTTACCATGTGTTCAAAGCCTAAGTTACTTGAATTAACATAATACAATCAGTTTCACATCTATATAATCTTAAAGACAGGGCTTGGAGTTGCCAAATTTTTTACTTTCTCTTACCTATATATGAATATATATAGAGAGAATGGATTGGATTCATGTCAAACGAAGTCGAGATTTTGGTGGATATACACGTTTTGAGGTCCTCTGAGTCCAAGAAAGTGGTTTTTGCAACATGGTCTGACTTTATGAGTGTGTGGGTGTTCAATTTAAAGCATGAAGAAATTGAGCTAGTAGCTTGAAATTTGATATTTAAGGAAAACTCAAAAAATATTAGAGCTTGATTCATGAAATTTTCTGAGCTTGTAGTTCATCATTCAAAGGGGTATATTGGTTCCAAAAATTCAGTACCCCTAAAATTGACGTTTTCTGAAAAATCAAAAGCTATCATTCAAATTAGTGGATTAAAATGATTTCATTACATGCATTACAGAGATACCCCAAATATTTAAAGAATTTTAAAAAGTTTTTGAAAGTACTCAGTAGCGATATCAAAAAGAAGGGGTTGGTGGGGGGGGGGGAGGCAGGGGCAGGACAGATTCTCATCTTACCAAAATTCTGGGACCTCCACTGATCGTGTTTGAAGCTAAAATTAGAATTTTGCAAAATTTCATAATTATTTTCGCACCGCGCGCCCGTGTGTGTGTGTGTGTGTGTGTGTGTGTTTGAGTTAATGCTTACATCTTAAAATTCTAATTTTTTAATTTATTTCAGTTGCTAATAAATCAAAAATCCCAAAAAATAATGCTAGAGATTATTTTACTGTATTTCTTAAAGGTTTTTTAGTGTTGGGAATAATAAAGAAAAAATTATGAATGTTTTTTTTAAATCATCAAAATTTTTTATATCTTTAGATAATGGAAAATAAAATTGAATAAAATTCTTACCTCAAATCATTCAGATAAGGAATTATTAAAAAAGAAATATTTTTATTTTCTGTTTGAATTAATAAATATCAATCATATTATAAATACTTCATTTGCTTTAATTGGGAAATGATATAGTTATCCCTCTATGCTCACACACACACACACACACATACCATTCTCACACGGACGAATATATATAGATATACTTTTCTATATGGTTTTAAACTTGTTACAGCAGGTTCAGAGCGGCTTCCAATCTGGCTAACAGGTCTCTAGTCTTTAGTGAAGTGATAGATTCGCCACAGTTAACATTCCAAAATTCACGCTGGTCGTCTTTATGTCCAGAAATCTTTTATTTGGTGAGTAGCTCTTAAAATTTTTATCATTATAATTTATTTTTAAAATATATATATCCTGATATTTAAATCTTTGATGAAATCAAAGAATTAATTATTAAAACATGAAAATGAATTATTTCATTTCTTTTGATCTGAAATTAATTAAATCTAGCCGCGGCGCCCCCCCCCTGACCCGCCTGCGGTGGATCCTCGCCTTTTCTTAATTATGAGATGCTTCACGTCTAGACAGGGGGCTTAGTCCCCCTGGACCCCCTCAGCTGGCTTGGGCCAGTCAACTTTTTTTTTTTTTTTTTTTTTTAAACAATCACACTTTTTTCTCATTCACACTCGCACTCACACACACATTCACACAGTTTTTTCGGCAACTTAGGCCATTCAGGAATTTGACGACAACCGTTATTATTTATAATATCTATTGTGGGTCCAGGCATTTGGATACCAAATGGCTTAAATAAAATCATCCAAACCCACGACGTGCCTGCTTGAAGATTCGTTTACATTCATGGAGTACACAAATGAAAAGAATACATAAAATATTTATCTATATATTTCCTATGCGAGAAATCGTAACTTTAAGAATTCACACACACATTCACTCAGTCTTTTCGGCAACTCAGGCCATTTAAGACTTTAGACGATAACCGTTGTAATTAATATATATTATTGGGGGTTCAGGCATTTCTATTTAAGCCATCTGGTATCCAAATGGCTAACTTTAAGAATTAATAACTCAAAAAGTTAAAGTTATAGAAATTTCGCAATGAAAATAATTTTCCTGTAATCCCGAGAAGGACCTCTTTATTGCATATAAAATTTCATCGGAAAGTTGCCCAAATAGAACGTGACAGACAGACAGACAGACGGACATTAGCGAATTATATATATAATATGGTCTCGAGTCAAATAGACTGTGTCTCTTTATTAAATACTAGCCGCAATGCCCACTTTCGGTAGGTTTCTTTCAAGGGGCTCAATGCATCCCTTAAATTTCCGAGGATTGTAATCTCCCCCTGACTTTTTTATAAGGGCAAACTATTAATACATAGTAGAAGGATAAATGGCGCAAACTCTGCCCAGCACTAGACATCTATACCGCGATTCTTATAAATTTATTTTTATTCCAAACACATTGAGAAGGCAACTTTGTTTTTGCAAAATAGTTCCTTGTTCATTTATTATTATTAGTCAAAGTTAGACTCGCATAGCCTGTTGGTCCTTATGAAATGATAATAAATAATTTACACAATTCCGCCATTCGACCTTTTGTTGACACGCTTCAGCTTGCTGAGAATGGTCGTATATCTGACCGAAACGTCGACTTCAAGTGATTAATAAGCCAAATAAACTTAGCTACAATCGCTCTTTTCTCTCTTCCTTACTACAATATCTACTTAGCTATCCACCTCACTCTAATTTATTTTTTTGAGAATTTTTGTTAAAATTTTTAATAATTTTTATAAATGCCTTTATTAAGGTACTAACTGCACAAAACTCTCCTTATAGATACCTCAGATAGCTAATTATATACAAACAAATTTTTTTTTAATTCGAAGGATAAGCGTGTTCTTGTTTACTAAAATGATAATTTGCTATTTGTCCGATACGTTTGCTAGTTGACGAGAAGTTAAGCAACATGCTCTAAAAGAAATAAGAATTTTTTATTAAATATTTTTTCATTTTCCTTGCCAAATGAATACGGTAGTAGACTTCGTGCTAGCAGATAATATTTCCATAAATTTGTCATTTTCTGTTTTTAATAATATGGGCCAGGCCAGAGAGCTTCTCCTTCTCTCTACCCCTATTGATCTATTGAAAGTTTAAGTTAAATTAAATTAAAAAGTTAGTAGTTTCTTATTGGTCAAGATGGTGATTGAGAATATAAATAAAACTAAAAATTACAGTTTTATATTTCAGAGCATTTTTGGACAGAGAAAGAAACTATTGACTTTTTAATTTAATTTAACTATTGATCACTGGGATGGATATCCAGCATAGATCCTTAGGTTTGATTCCTATTCACCCTCTCGCCTTGTTTTATATTGTAATTAATTATATTTTTCGAAGGATTTATCTATAGATCTACCTTTATATAAATACAGTTGTATTTTTATTACTTTCTCTTACCTCTATCTATACATGTTAATATATAGAAAGAGAAAGTATTTGATTCATGTCAAAAATTCGATGTCGAGATTTTGATGGATATAGACGTTTTGAGGTCCTCTGAATCCAAAAAAGTGGTTTTAGCGACATGGTCTGTCTGTCTATGTGTTTGTGTGTGTCTGTCTAGGTTCAAGCCTGAAGGAATTGAGTAGGAGGTTGAAAGGTTATATTTAAGTTAAACACCCTCCGGGAGCGTGAATCAAAATCGGCCAAAAAGTACTAGTACTTTACTGATGTAGTTTTTCAGTGTTTTTTTTTTTTTTCGATTTTTTCAAAATTCGCTCCAACAATTTTTTTTTTAATTCATAAATCAACTATTTTTTAGATGCTCTTTAAAATGTATATTCTCATTTTGTCATTGAAATCTTTTGAAGACCACTTTACTCTTGTATTTCATAGGAAAGATAGAAGAAATGGTTGCCATGGTAACAAAATATAAATATTTTCCCATGCTTATAAATTTTACCTCTTGAATTCTAATACATGTAGGGACACGAAAAAAGTATCGATACTTTTGATCCGATACTAGTACTTTTTATTACTCGATACTTTTTTTGAATACTTTACTCATATGAGTTCTTGATTGCCGGTATCGAATGAAAAGTAATTTCTTTTTTTTTTTTAGTTTTTTCGGCATCTTAGGCCATATAGATTTTAAACGTTACACAAATATTTTAATTACATTTCTGAAAAGAATTGCATGTTCTTTTATTTATTTATTTATTTTTTATTTTTATTTTTTTTTTTTTGCTCGAGAAAAATCTGGTGTGACTGGTCGCAATGCACACAACTTTCTATTACCTTCAGCAATTGAAAGATGCGTTCTGTGCTTGTCACACGAGATATTTTGTGTCAACTTATACTTAGTTTCCTGCAATATATTAGAATTCAAGATATCAAATTTAAATACATGCATTATATTCTGTTACGATGGCTTCTACTTTTCCTATGAAGTACAAAAGTAAAGCGGGCTTCAAACAATTTTGTCTATAAAATAAGAATATACATTTTAAAGAGCATGTAAAATATAATTGTTTTTTTAAACAAAATCGTTAAAACCAATTGTGAGAAAAATAAAAAAAATACTTCTATCAGGGGCGTATTTAAGGGGGGGGGGGGGCCGAGGGGGCCCGGGCCCCCCCCCCCGAAATTTCCCAAACACATATACATATATAGGGATATACAGACATCAGCGCAACAAATTTTTCCGCAGGATGGACAACTTTGGTTCCGCAATAGAAAAAATGTTCCTCAAAAAATTTCCTGTGAAAAAAAGTATAGTTTCTTAAAAAAAAAATTTTTCTCAGAAAAATTTTTGAGTTCGGGCCCCCCCCTCCCCCCCCGTAAAAATTTCTATATGCGCCCTGACTTCTATATATATTTCATATATTGGGTAAGAGAAAGTAAAAGTTGAAAAAATACATCAGTAAAGTATTAGTACTATTTGGTCGATTGGAATGAAATTCCTGCACATGCTAGGGACATGAATACCTAGCTAAAGTATATAAAGTATCGAGAGTTCTTTCCTTATTGAGTTATTTAGATTAATCCCCATTTTTTGATATTTCTGTTGAAATTCATTCAAATGATTGTGAAAATGACGTAAATTCAAGCTAAAAGGGAATCACCTCCTTTTAATGGCAATTTCAAGAAAAGCAATAAAACAGGCATTTAAAAGCAATAAAATTTCCTTCAGAGAAATTTACATAAATATTATGTTTTGTTATTTTAACTGGAATTGATCTTCTTGAAATTTAAGATTTTTCCACAATAAATTAAATTAATTTCAAGTGAAATATCAAAAAATGTGGATTAATGGGAATTACTCAAAAACGAAAAAACTCTCGATACTCAAATTGTATACTTAAGCCAAGTACTTAAGTCGCAAGTATTTCATGAAATTTCAATCACATCAGCCAAAGGGTACTAGTACTTTACTAATGTATTTTTTCAATTTTTTTTTTTTTTTCAAAATTCGCTCTAACGATTTCGATTAAATTTCAAAAGTCATTTATTTTTTAGATACTCTTTAACTCTTTAAAAAGTATAACAATAAAACTTTACGTGAAAATAGTTTGAGTACACTTTACGCTGCGATTCAACCCTGGGGAGGGGGGTTGAACCTCCAGGAAGCCCTGGCGATCATTACTCTGAGGAAGGGGGCATATATCGCACTGATCTTCCGGTGTGCCCTTTGATCGACGTTAGGAGTCTAAAATGACGAAAAGACTTAAAAAAAAAAAAAAAAAAAAATACTCATACTTAAAAACATACTCGATACTTACTGGTATCGATACTTTATTTTCTAGACCACATCCCTAGTCACACCAAATTTTTTTCTATATTTCTTTTCTATTTGATAATTTTCCTCCTAAAATTGTTTACTTTTTTATTTCAATTTTTTTACACAAATTATTTTGATAGTTTCATTTAGTACGTTGAACTCAGAAAAATATTTCCGCTTTTTTTTTTTTTTGCTTTGAATGAATCATTCAATTTGTTACCTTATCAAATAAAAAAATATGGGCTTTACTCACACACGATACAAATTTACTTTTTAATATTAATAAAACCAACATAGCTAAATATGAATGGAATTTAATATAGGAAAAATAATATTAATAGGATATACTACTCGCGCCACCCACCTTGGGCGGTCTTCGCGCGTGCCCAGGGGACCTTCTCTCCTCTTAATCCTCCAAGGGCGGATCCAGAGGTGTTTCTCGGGGGAGGGGGTAATCTGGTGTGACTGGTCGCACAGCACACTATTTTTTTCTTAATTTCGGAAATTTAAAGGCGCATTCTGTACTTGTTTGCCAGAATATAAATGCAAAACAAATTTTTAAGTATTAATTTTTTTTTTTTTTTTTTTTTTTTTTTAGAAAAAACATTCACACTTTTTTCTCATTCACACTCACACTCACACACACATTCACACAGTCTTTTCGGCAACTTAGGCCATTTAAGACTTTAGACGATAACCGTTGTAATATATATTATCTATTGTGGGTTGAGGCATTTCTATTTAAGCCATCTGGTATCCAAATGGCTTAAATAAAATCATCGGACTGCCTGGGTCCGAACCTGCGACGTTTGGTATAGGAGGTAGGCACGCTACCTACTACGCCACACCCGGGGGCGTATTAGTTTTTAAAATTTTACATTAAAAATAAATTTTTTTTTCGAAAAAAAAGTATTTTTTTCGAATCTCATGGGAGGATAATTACCCCCTTTACCCCCCCCTCCGTATCCGCCCTTGTAATCCTCCTGCCTCATTTTTTCTTTTTTTATTTCAAAATGTGGAGATATCCAGACAAACATACTAACGAATTAGAGGCCTAAATTCTAAGATAAATTTAAAAAATCAACTATTTTTATAATTTTTCATTTGAGAGATTTAATTATTTTATTATTACAATTAATTAATTGGCTTTGATTTCTCAAACAGATAGGGCTCAATGTTTTTTCAAAATTTTCTTGACCATCCACATGCATGCTAGCCTAGGGTGGCTCTTAGCTACTACTGGGGAAAATTTTTTTTGAGATTTTTTTTGACGCTACCCCCTAGTTTGGTGCCATTGCCAAAAAAAATAACCTGTGTAAAATTTCAGCTCAATCGGATAAGGGGAAAGGGTGCCCCAAGAGCCCTGAAAATCGAAAAAAAATCAGAAAATATTCATTTTATTTATTTATCTTGATAAATATAAATTATATACAAAAAAGTGTTATATAAAAGTTGTAGATCTATAAAAAATACACACAATAACTTCTATCAGTTTTTTATGTACGGCTAACGGTGTCAGAGAAAACCGCTAAAATCCATTTTTACTTTCTCTTACCTATACATGTAATATATATATAGAGAGAAAATATTTGGTTTCATGTAATAAATTAGATGTCGAGATTTTGATGGATATACACGTTTTGAGATCCCCTGAGTCCAAAAAAATGGTTTATGCAACATGGTCTACCTCGGTGGGGGTGGGGTGGGAGTGGGGGTGGGGGTGTTTTGTGAACAAAATATCTCATGAACGAAAAGAGCTAGGAGGTTGAAATTTTATATTTAATTAAAGTACCCCCCTGGCACATGACACGAAGCTTTAGAACAAAATCGGCCAAGAAGTACTAGTACTTTACTGATGTACTTTTTCAGTTTTTTTTATTTTCGATTTTCTCAAAATTCGTTCTAACGATTTTGATTAAAATTCATAATTCAATTATGTTTTAGATGATCTTTGAAATATATATTCTCATTTTGCCCTTGAAATATTTTGAAGCACACATTACTCTTGTTCTTCATAGAAAGATAGGATCAATGGTTCTCATGATAACAAAATATAAATATTTTTCTATATTTATAAATTTTACATTTTAAAATTCACATGTACCATACTTTTAGACACTAAATATATGTTGACTCGAAAAATCTGGTGTGATAAGCACAGAACACATCTTTCAAATAATTTTTTATCATGAGAACCATTGACCCTATCTTTCTATGAAGTACAAGAGTAATGTGTGCTTCAAAATATTTCAAGGGCAAAATGAGAATATATATTTCAAAGATCATCTAAAAAATAATTTATTTATGAATTTTAATCGAAATCGTTAGAACGAATTTTGAGAAAATCGAAAATAAAAGAAACTGAAAAAGTACATCAGCAAAGTACTAGTACCTCTTGGCCGATTTTGTTCTAAAGCTTCGTGTCATGTGCCAGGGGGGTACTTTAATTAAATATAAAATTTCAACCTCCTAGCTCTTTTCGTTCATGAGATATTTTGTTCACAAAACACCCCCACCCCCACTCCCACCCCACCCCCACCGAGGTAGACCATGTTGCATAAACCATTTTTTTGGACTCAGGGGATCTCAAAACGTGTATATCCATCAAAATCTCGACATCAAATTTATTACATGAAACCAAATATTTTCTCTCTATATATATATTACGTGTATAGGTAAGAGAAAGTAAAAATGGATTTTCGCGGTTTTCTCTGAAACCGTTAGCCGTACATAAAAAACTGATAGATGTTATTATGTGTATTTTTTATAGATCTACAACTTTTATATAACACTTTTTTGTATATAATTTATATTTATCAAGATAAATAAATAAAATGAATATTTTCTGATTTTTTTTGGATTTTCAGGGCTCTTGGGGCACCCTTTCCCCTTATCCGATTGAGCTGAAATTTTACACAGGTTATTTTTTTTGGCAATGGCACCAAACTAGGGCGTAGCGAGAATAAATTTCCAACTTCGAAAAATAAGAGCCACCCTAATGCTAGCCTCTAGACTAAATTCCCAGGATTACCAAATAATAAATAATATCTTTAAAAACAGCGTTTTCGATTTATCTCTTAGTCCTAATAAATTTTATCTAAAAGGGTTAAGTTACGTTAAAAAGTCAAATTTCCTGAAGTGACTAATCATTTGTCTGCCAGTCTGTCTATTTGGGATATGTAAATAATTTGAAATAAATCTTCCAAATAATAACCATCTCACGCACACACAGATTTCTTACATTTTTATCTCCTTTCGTTAAATAGGTCACTGATATTTTGACTTTTAAATGGTCCTTATTTGCTGGTGTGAAATATTTATTTAATATAAAAGGTATAATGACGAGACGCCTATTTAAAACTTTTTTTTAACATATTACACATGTAATAGGCTTATTAATTTTAATATTACCCCTAATAGTATATCATTAAAATTTTTCATAAAAAGTACTTTTAATGTAGTATTTCAGATTTTTCATATTCACTTTCAGGCTCTTCCTTCGATAGAGCCAATGTTAAATCCCTGTGGGTATTTGCATGCAAATTTGTATAAAATATCCAAATATGAATTTGAATAAATTGACTTTTTTTACTTATGAAATGCAAGTGGTCAAGTTAACTATGGTGCTATGGAATATAAATATTTATATATCGTGACAAAAAATCTGATATGAAAGCACGGCGCACAACTTTCTTAACAGAAACCCGAAGGGTAAGAAAAAGTTGTGGGCCAGTCACACCAGATTTTTTTTAACTTAAATCTTTTAGAACTTCCTGCATTTTGGGAGAAAAACGAACCATCTGTTTGAAAATCGTTTTTATTTATCTAAAAAATTATAGATTAAATTAATTAAATTTGTATTCCATCTGATTTAAAAGTTGCAGTTCTCATTTAGTGTAATTCCACCAGTGGCGTATTCAGGGGGGGCCCAGGGGGGCCGGGCCCCCCCCCAAAGCCTTCTCCAAAACAAAAAAATACCTAATGTTTTCCCTAATGATTTTTTTTTTTTTTTAATAATAATTTTATTAACTCTCATAAATTCTAAAAACTAACAAAAAACTTATAAATAATTGAAAAAATCTCTAATATTTACGAATTTTGTATTAAAATTATTTTTTATTTCAAGAAAAAAAATTTTTTTTTTATTTGTTTTTTATTTATAATTATTATATTATCTAAAAAAAATTTCTCCACTTGAAGTTTCTTGGAGAAGGGGAGGGGGGGGTTCATAAAACTTTTGGGCCCCCCCCCCCCAAGCAGAAATCCTGGCTACGCTACTGAATTCCACCATACTTTTTTTTAATAGCCAGTTGATCGCTTAGACTTTTTTTTTCTTGTATATTTATTTTTTCAATAGTTTTGTCTTCCTTTAAAATTTTTTGTCATTTTTCATATTCTTCGTTCAGACCAATTTGCGGGACCCACTTTTTTACTCAGGGAACCCCAAAATATGTATATTCATCAAAATCTCGACATCGAATTTTTGACTTTTTTTATATTTTTAATTTACTTTTTCGGCTTTTTGAGGACTTTAGTAATTTTTAATATAATTAATACCACTGGGGAGGCGTTTAGACTTGTGTTGGTTATTCATTTGATTTTTTTCCATTAATTATATTTTTTGTTTTATCTTGAGGGCAAATATGAATTTGTTTATTTTATTTTTTTAAGAAAAAGAAAGAAGAGTAAAGCTGAGAAATAGGCAAAGAGAGGGATAATAATTCGTTTAATGCGATAAGATTAGGCTTAAAATGTGGGGAAGGTAAGCAAGCCTGAGTTCCCATACAGATATTTGTTTTTTTCCTTTCAGTCAGTCAATATAATCAAGTCATTAAATAAAAAGTACTTTTACAATATATAAAAGTCTAACAAAAAATTTTAAGTAATTTAAAATTACAATGTTAATGTCTCTTAAATGAAAAATTATATAAATTATTAATTATAATACATGACGATACAACAAATCTAGTGTGACAAGCACAGAACACAGATATATAGATACACATATATTTGAAACACGCATAAGTATCCAGTATTTCATTATATACATATACTAGGGGTGTATATAAGGGAAGGGGGGGCAAGGGGTTCCGCTCCTAAGGGTTAACGCCCCTAAGACATTTAATAAAATTAGACTAAGCCCAACTACTATATCCTCGCGGCACCTATGCATCGAAATATCTGCCAAATAAAGGGCGTCAGGAGGAGCGATAAATCTGCTGGTTATTATTCTCCAATCACATAAAAAAAAATGAAATATTGATATATTAATATATAAGCATTTTTTTAATAAAACTTTTGTCTTTGAGAGGCAGGGGCGTATATAAGGGGGGCCGAGGGCCCCCCCCCCCCCCGAAATTCTCTAAATGCATATAGGCCTACATATATAGGAATATAGAGCCAATAATGGGTCTCGCCCCCCCCCCCCCCCCCCCGAAATGTTTGCGCGGCCCCGTAGCGCGAAAATGTAGGCCCTACAAACAGGATTTTTGGTTCGTGGCAAAAATTTTGCGTCTCTACAAAAAAGGAAAAATATTTTTCCGGACGGGAAAATTTTTTGATTCCGCGCAAGAAAAAATTTCCGGTTCCGCGGGCGGCAAAAATTTAGCGTCTCTAAAAAAAAGGTAAAATATTTTTTCGGACGGAAAAAAATTTTGGTTCCGCGAAAAACAATTTTTCGCAGAAAAAATTTTGAGGTCAGCCCCCCCCCCCCCGAAAAAAATTTCTATATACAAATTAAAGTGCAGCGAATTAAGTTATCAAGTAGAGGAATTATTACTAAAAAAGTAGTTAGAGTTTTTCTCTACTATTTTGATTTCATTAAAATTAAATTAATCAGTTATTTATTTAAAAAAATTATATTTTTAATTCAAAATTATTAACATATAAACTTATTAATAAGTTGAAAATATATTAATAAGCCAATATTTAGAGAGAGAAAGAGAAGAATGATCCACTCCGGATGCTCTAAAGAGAAAGAGACGGGTTGACTTTAAAATATGTGAAGCTATTTATTAATGAAGATGCCTGATAACTGATAAGAGAGAGAGAATTAATGAATACTACAGCTGCCTCCACTACGATGACATCTCTCTCTCTCTCTCTCTCTTATTAATGAGACATTTTAAATGAGATTTAGGGAAAAGAATTTTGATAACAATATAGCCAAAAACTTTAATGAGAAATTTCCTTTGCTGCGAAAATATTTTTATACTAACCGCGGCGCCCCCCTGGGCCTGCCAGCTTTTCTTAATTATGAGAAGCTTCAGGTGTTGCTCAGGGGCCCACATCTTGTGGGTACGTGGATGGCGACTACGAGCTACCCTAGCTGGGGCTGACAGTACTTCTGTTCTTTGCATTTCAGTCTCTTGCCTTCTATATTTTCAACAGGCGTCAGACCGCGCGACGGGCCGGCCTGTGCTATTCCTTCCCGGTCGCATTAACCCATGAATGACTAATTCCGCCGACCCCGCACCTCGGGAATAATCAGGCGAAGAAAGAAGAAGAAGAAGAGAAGCTTCAGGTGATTGGCGACCACTTTGTGATTTAGTGGCGGATTAAGGTCGTCTGGGGCCTCTAGGCACTTATGTTTGGGAGCTCCCCTTGATATTGTATATGCAATTATTTTTTGTTCTCCCCACTATCACTACCCATTACTACCTTTTAAAATGTTTGCTTTCTTTTACCTATATATGAATCCGGTCGGTATAAAATAAAATGATTAATAAAATGTATAAAATATGTATTTTAACTACAAAATCTATAAAACTCTAATTTTCTCGGTTTCGGCATATTTTTCTGCTGATGGTTTAAACTCAACTTTGCATTTATACTAGGGTCCGACGGAAACAAGATTTTCAGCCGAAACCGTAACCGAAACAGAAACTTGTAATTCCTATACAAAATTCATATTATTTTACCTTTTTTTTTTTTTGAAATTTTTTCCGCCCTGCGGAAAATTTTTTTCCCTCCCGTGAAAATCATTTGACCTGTTTTTTTGCGTGCGAGTCTCATCCCATCTTTTAAGACTCAGGAAAGTTTCGGCTACTTTTTGGCCGAAACCGATACCAGGATTCTTGGCCGAAACTGGCCGCATCCGAATATTTGGTCGGTTTCTAATTTATACATACATATTTTTTTTCATTTAAATAAACTCGAAAATCATCCTTTGGATGACATAGAAACCTAACTAGTGGTCGCTATCAATAGATGAGAGACCATGAGCATATTTTCTGTACCAAACCTTTTACATCCAACGGATACGGCGATAGTTTAGTCGGGTTGAGTTGCATTCTCGCACAGGCAAACTAAACTGTTTAGTTGACTGTTGGTGCTTGTTGGTGAAGCTATTGAATTAATTAATTATGAAAGTCAATCAATGAAAACGTTACAAACCGTCGGATATTAAGTCTTGTAAGAAAAAAGTCGAAGTCGTCCAGTGAGAATCGATTCTAATCGGCTTGAAAGAGTTGAAATTCGATTCTAAAAAGTCGATTATTTTCAGTAAAAGATCGATTCTTGACTAAAGTCAGAGTAGACTCTTCCATTTCTACTCCTGACATACTTCGAATAGCATGACTTTATTCTCCTCAATATTAATTTTACATTGAGCTACTATTCTCGTAAATTAATCATTATTGACAATTATTAATTATTTTTTAAACGGAGAAAAAATTATGAAAAAGATAAACGGTGAGTTGTGGGTGCATCTTATTTATAGCGAATATAATGAATTGGCGTTCGGTTTATAATAAATCCACCGTTATTTCACTGAAATAATAAACCAAGAAGTCAAGTTTTCTATCAATTATTTCCATTTAAAAGATAATATAGTTTCTCCGCCCCTAATCATCAAATCCGCCAAACTCTCTTCTTTCATTAAGTTAAGTCCGTGGTTAAAAGAAATTTCATGGTGATCAAGATAAATTAAAGTAGGAATTTTCTAAATGGATAAATCATATGGAACAAATCGTTTCAAGACAAAATTAGATAGCTCATTTTTTTTTTTTTTTTTTGAATTTTTGATGAGAGAAATGAATAGTGACAGTGATATGTGCTAAATTTTTTACTTTCTCTTATCTATGTATGTAATATATGATATATAGAGAGAAAGTATTGGATTCATGTCAACAATTCGATGTCAAGATTTTGATGGATATACACGTTTTAAAGTCCCCTGAATTCAAAAAAGTGGTTTTCGCGACATGGTCTGTCTGTCTGCAAAATTTCGTTTCAAAATTCTAATGGGAAGTTGGTCAAACAGAGCGTGACAGACGGACACTCCGTAATTATTATATATAGAAATTAACACTTGAAGGGTATTTCGACTATTATTTGTTATCATCATTATTAGAAATATGTATTAGAATGTAATCACTTCTGATGATGACAAGGAATTTGTCGAAATATTTATCAAGTGTTAATTTTATTTTATAATTAATAAAACCTTTGAAACAAATAACCTAGAGTTTTTTTTTTTTTTTAACATTCACACTTTTTCTCATTCACACTCACACTCACACAGTCTTTTCGGCAACTTAGGCCATTTAAATTTGAGAACTATGATATGTATTATTATTTGGGGTGGGATCTTTTTTTTTAAACTTAAATAAAATCATCGGACTGCCTGGGGTCCGAACCTGCGACGTTCGGTATAGAAGGTAGGCACGCTACCGACTACTCCAAGCCCCGTGGGCTAACCTAGAGTTAAATTTGTAAATTTAATTTTATTTAAATTGGATTGTTTAATTCTACAATGACATTATCTACTTCACCAGTAAAAAAAAATCACAATTACATTGCAATTTTTTTTTTTTTTTTAAATCTTAAAATTTTTGTCTATCAAATTTTGTATAGTAAAAAATAATTATTGTATTTAAATAAATTTTTATTCGAATTTCTTAAAAGATATGTTATACATATCAAATAAATGAGGTTTAATGAGCCAACGATAAGACTTCCCCTCTCTCTCTCCCACACTCTTTTCACAATATTTTTCTCTTTTGTTTTGAGCCTTTCTATAACTCTCTTATTTTACCTATTGATTTCTTATAGACTTTTAATCTTGTCTGGACAGGTTTATGTGTGACGTCATCACCTGCCCAGGGAATACACTTGGAGGCACCTTCGCCTTCAATGTGCCTCGAGAAGGCACCCGGATCACATCGTGTCTGCGCTACTCCGGTCCAGCATTTCCCGCCCAGAGCGAGCTATTAATGTGAGTATTCTTCATTTATGAATATATTTATTTATTTAAGCTTAGAAAATATTCCAATATGAAAATATTTGAGAGACATTTTTACTTTCTCTTACCTCTATATATGTTAATATGGCTAATATCTAGTATAGAATCCCAAGGCACGGGGACAAGTTTAAACAACTTGCAGGGGTCTCGACCTAATTGTTTCGGGCCTTCGGTATGCAGTTCGGTTTCCTTCGATTAAAAAGAATTTAAAACAACTACTGAATTTTCGGCTCGATTCGGGAACGTTGAGCTAAGGTCAAGAGAGAACTAGCCCACTGATGGCTTCGGGATTCTGTTCTTGAGATTAACCGTTAATATATAAGAGAGAGAAAGTATTGGATTTATGTCAAAAATTCGATGTCGAGATTTTAATGGATTTAATTTTTTTTTTTAAATGAGAAAATTATTATATTTTTACTTTCTCTTACCCTATATATGAAATATAGGCCTATAGAGAGAGAAAGTATTGTTTGTATTATAGAGCTTAAATATCTAGTCATGGCTTGGGTCCAATGGGGGGGGGGGGGGGGTTTGAACCCCCAAATCCCCCCCCCCCCCGTGGCTACGCCTATGGTAGCCAGCATGGAATAAAAAACCTTTTTAAATATGCTCGACTTTTCGGTAGTATCTATTGTGCCATTTGGTATCCAAATGCCGTAAATAAATTCATCGGACTGCCGAACCCGCGACGTTTGGTATAGAAGGTAGGCACGCTACCAACTACTCCAAGCCCCGTGGATATCATCATTATTAGAAATATGTATTAGAATGTAATCACTTCTGATGATGTCAAGGAATTGTCGAAATACGTTTGAAATGTTAATTTTTAATTAATAAAACCTTTGAAACAAATAACCTAGAGCTTTAATTTGTATATTTAATTTTAATTTACAAAATGTTTCAATGAGACCCAACGGTCGCAAGTTAAAATCTTAGATTTTTTCTTCATAGGTGCAGATCAAAAATTGGAAAGAATAGACTATAATTTAAAGAATCTCAGCTCAAAATTAATTTTTTAGAATATTATTCATCCCTTAAGAATTTTTTTAAATTTTTTTTCCCACTGACGTCAGAGATTGAACGAGATGCAAGCAGCTGATTGTAATTTTATCTTGCATATTTGTGTTTAAGTGTTTTTTCCCTAATGCTTTCCAAGAGAGGCAAGTGACGCGAGTTGATCTAAATCAGCCCCAACTAACCAACCAACCCAACAAGGGGGAGGAGGGAGAGTCAGTGGGCAGTGATGATGCCGATGACGAGGATGGACCCAGCATCCAGCAGCCGGCGGCTTGCATCTTCAGGCCTATCATGTTTCAAGCTGTCCCTCGGGCATTCGATCCCGAGAGGGATCTTCTTCTCCTCCCCCTCATTTACCCACACATACACACGCACACACTGCTATAATATATAACCAACATGGCGCCTTTTTCTAATTATCAAAAATCTTTCCATTTCCGCTTTTTAAATTGAGATGCGGTCGCCACGCGTATTACTTAATTATTAGAGCAGCTCATTTATTTTGTAAATTTACTTATTTAATTAGTAGAATTTTTAAAAAAAAATTTATGTAATAAAATAAATTGTTAAATGACTTTATTTAAAAAATTAGATTCCTCCTGTGGGGGAACCCCACTATATAAAGAAATCTGGAGTGATGGCGCACAGCACACAACTTTCTCTTACCTTCGGTATTCGAAAGTTGTGTTCTGTGCTTGTCACACCAGATTTTTTGTGTCGACATATCAGGGGCGTATATAAGGGGGGGGGGGCGGGCGACGGGAAAAATTTTGCTTCTCTAAAAAAAAGGTAAAATACTTTTGCGGACGGGAAAAAATTTTGCTTCCGCGAAAAAATAAATTTTTCGCAGAAAGATTTTTGAGAACAGGCCCCCCCCCTCCGAAAAAAATTTCTTTATACGCCCCTGCGACATATATTTAGTTTCCGACAGTATGGTACAGTCGATTTTCAAGATGTAAAATTTATAAGTATGGGAACATATTTATATTTTGATACCATGGCAACCATTTCTCCTATCTTTTCTATGGAGTACAAGAGTAAACTGCTCTTCAGAAGATTTCAATGACAAAATGAGAATATACATTTTAAAGAGAATCTAAAATTGATTTTTGAATTGAAAAAAAAAAAAATCGTTGCAGCGAATTTAGAGAAAATCGAAAAAACTGAAAAATTGCATCAGTAAAGTACTAGTACTCTTTGGTCGATTTTGTTCAAAACCTTCGTGTCACGTCCCATGGGGGTGCCTAACTTAAATATAAAATTTCAACCTCCTAGCTCATTTCGTTCTTGAGTTATTTTGTTCACAGACACACACACACACACACACACACACACAGACAGACCATGTCGCGAAAACCACTTTTTTTGGACTTAGGGGACCTCAAAACGTGTATATCCGTCAAAATCTCAACATCAAATTTTTGACATGAATCCAATACTTTCTCTCTCTCTCTCTCCCCCCCATATATATATATATATCAACATATTGTATATAGAGGTGAGAGAAAGTAAAAATAGAATGTTTATTTTCTCTTTCATTTTTTACTAGAATTATAAATCAATTTACCTATTGATTTCTTATAATCTTTTAATCTTGTCTACGCAGGATTTTGTTTGACGTCATCGCCTGATCAAGAAGCAAACCTCGAGACTTCTTTGACTTCATTGTACCTTGAGAAGGCCTTCTGACCACATCGTTACTGCACTACTCAATCCAGTATTTCCCGCAAAAATCGTACTTCCAATGTGAGTGTTTTTTGATTATATTTATTTAAATTAAAATTAAATATACAAATTGTAACGCTACACTAGGTTATATGTTTCCAAATATTTATTAATTATAAATTAACACTTAATGCGCATTTCGACACTCATGTGCCATCATCACAAGTAATTCAACAACTCTTTTTCGCATCCCTCATGAGTTTCGAAATGTGTATTAAATTTTAAATTATTCATATAGCCTATTGTCTAATTTATATATTTAATTTACTAGAACATTCAAAATATAATAGGCTATAAAAAAAATAAAAAACCGACAAAGGCTCTCCTGCTTTTCATTTTACTTTCTCTTACCTATTTACTATATAATATATAGTGGGAAAGTATTGCAATCATGTTAAAAATTCGATGTCGGCACACGTTTTGGGGTCCCCAGAGCCCAAAAAAGTTAGGTACCCCCACAGTTAAAATAAGCTGTTTAACAAAATCGGTCCAAAAGTATTAGCACTTTACTGAAGTAGTTTTTCATTTCTTTTCGAATTTTTCAAAATTGGCTTTAACGAGTTTGATAATTTATAAATCATATTTTTTTAGATGTTCTTTAAAAATCATACCCCATTTTCCAACCTTTTGGATCTTTCCCTTGGGTCTCAGGCGATCGCAAATGGCTTGCCTAGTGACATTCAACTGCTCCGCCATCATTTGTTGCGTTTGTTTATCTTCTTCGTCCAATAATGCTTGTAATTCGTCGTCTTCAAACTTTTTTGGTCGATTTTTGCGCTCTTTGTCAATAACATTGAAATCCCCACTTTTAAAACGTTTAACCCAGCGTTCACAAGTCTTGACGGTTGGAGCAAGATCGCCGTAAGTCTCTACAAGAATTCGATGACTTTCAGATGTCTTTTTCTTTTAATTGAACAAGAAAATCATTACATGCATCTTTATTTGCCTTAAAATTTGACATGTCTAACACGAAAAAAGTATGCTACTAACTCGTAAACAACTAAAAGAATATGTTTTGTAGCGGGCTTACTTAGCCTACCAATAAATTGGCACTTTGGGTTCGACATCTTCTTCAATAGGCTTTATCTTTCTCTTGACAAAAAACGACATTTTAAACTTGCTCAGGTTGTTTTATTACATTTGTATATAAAGTCTTATCAAATACAAAACTTTAGAGAAAATCGAAAAAAAAACTTGACAAATTAGGCTGTCGCACAGTGGTGGTTCCAAATCCTGAAAACGTGGTCAAAAGTCGAAAACGTTATTTAATCTCTCTGAAATTCAGTACACAAGGGTTTTTGAGGTCGCTGATTTAGAATTTGATATTATTTTTTCAGAAAAAAAATATGGCGGAACCAATATGGGGAACTAAAAAAAAATAATTCGATTTCAATCAAAATTGGCATTGTCGGGTTCTCGAGGTCGCCGATTTCGTATTTTAAATTAATTAATAACAAAATAATTTTTCTTTTTTTTTTATTAGTCTTTTTCTGCATCTTAGGTCATATTGACCCTAAATGATACATATTGTTTAATACGACACATTCGTGGGGGTCCAGACACATTTATTTATGTCAAAATAATTTAATTTCTAGACAAAAAAATAGGATTTGCCCTCCCCTTATTTACAGCAATAATAGTCTCGAGTTCAAAGATTCATTTTCTGTTCTGGGAGTGACAGTTACATCTGATCTCTCCTGGAGCAACCACATCTCTTCTGTGGTTAAATCTACCGCAAGGAAATTGGGTTTCCTATTCAAAACGAAGCGTTACTTTTCCTCCCAACAACTCCTAATCCTCTATAAAGCCCAAATTCGGCCGTGTCTTGAATATTGTTCCCACCTTTGGCGAGGGGCGTCGAAAGACGCTCTCTCCTCCTTGGAAGCCATACAGAGGCGTGCAATTAGACTGATAGGTGATTCTACCCTTACTGCATCCCTACAGTCACTAGATCATAGAAGAAGAGTATCTGCACTATCTCTATTCTACAGGTATTACCATGGTCAATGCTCTGCCGAATTAAAATCAATTATCCCACCCAATGCAACATATTCACGGAACACAAGAGAGGCATCTTCCCAGCATCCCTATGCTGTTCAGATCACGACTAACAGAACAAAACAATTTCATTCTTCCTTTGTCCCCATGACCTCCCGTGATTGGAACAAGCTCCCTGCGTCTATCTTCCCCAAAACCTACAATCTTCAGACTTTCAAGTCTAACCTCAACAGGCATCTTCTCAGTTCCCGCAGTTGAGTTTCCCCTTTATGCTTCTCCTTTTGTTTTTATTTTCTTCCTGGCTGCATGTGACTATTGGTCATTATAGGTCTTCGGACCTTATGCACCCATTCCAAAAAAAAAAAAAAAAAAAAAAAAAAAAAAAAAAAATTACAATATTTTATTCAATATTTTTAATATGGATTACATATAACATTAGTTTTATATAACATTAATATGCTTCATCAGATGAATATTCAAATTCCAAAAAAGATTAAATAAAAAAAAATGTGCAGGTGCCGGCAGCTATTTTTTTAAAATTATTAATGAAGAAGGATCCAAAAAGACAGGAAAAGTTGTTTGAGAGTGGGATGTCGTGGGACTTTTTACTTTTTGACTTTTGAATTTTCGCGACATCTGAAATGGAAAAAAAATAAGACGTTATTTGAAATGCTCCTATAATTTAACTATCAAATTTTATTGCATTTTTTTTACATTGTTGAAATTTACTTACTTTCAGTCGTTGATTCCATTTGACGAAATTGAAATAACCAAAAAAAAAAAGGAAATAGAGAGCGATTGAAAATGATGCTTATTTGCGTTCGGAGAGAGCTCCCGATTGTTGTCAAAAACGCTCAGATTCAAATAGATTTTAAGAGCCAGATAAGTGCATATGACTCTCAAAAACGGTCGCTCCTAACCGTAAATATAATATTAAAACTATTTAGGGGCTTAAAAGTCCCCGAATTTAATCTTTATTTTTGGACTTTTGGCCACGTTTTCGGGATTTGGAACCACTGTGCGTCGCACTAGATTTTTTTTTATATTACTTATTTCATAAAATAATCTCTTCAAAAATTCATGAATAAATATTTTTTATGAATTTTACTTCATTAAATGAAATCAAATTCAATTATAGAACATGGATTCTCTTTCTACATTCAGATTACCCTGCATATTAATACAATATCGAAAATATATTATTGCCCATTAAATAATTTTCAAGGTAATAAGGAATAATTTCCAAAGAATAATGCAGCCAAATTTATTTCATTTGATTTTAATAAAAATTCTTAATCACTTGCTGACGTTTCGGTTCGGGTTTGAACCATCATCGGAGCTACAAACATGGAAAATAATATGATGATCCGATGATGGTTCAAACCCGAACCGAAACGTCAGCAAGTGATTAAGAATTAAATTAAAATCAAATGAAATAAATTTGGCTGCATTCTTCTTTGAAAATTATTCCTTATTACCTTGAACATAATACTACAGCTATAACAAATATTCAATTACTTAAATAATTTTGGTCTTGAATAAATATTGTCCTTATTCATAAAATAAAAAATTTAGAGAGGTCTCTTAAGAAATTTTTTGTGATCTTGCAATTGGCCATCTATCACCCGAGAAGTGTGCGAGTTCATTAAACCCCAGAACGATCCATCAGCATCCTCAGCATCCTCTCTCTTTCTATCTCTTTAGAGCTGATTTCCTAAAACTAAGAGGCGGCTCGGGTCCTAAAGGGTCCAACCCCCCACTAACTCTCTACAGCCTATTTATTATTGGAAATGAAAAAATAACAAAAAAATGTCCCACGCGACATATGGTCCTTGACTCGATGGTGGTCGATGAACAAACCCATAAAAAATAATAAATAAATACCCATTGCTCAAACGTGCATGATGCAGATTAAAAAAAAAAAAAACAAGTGTTGCCAAAAAGCTTCATTTTTTTAAGAATCTGTTGTGACTGACTGCACAGCACAAAACTTTCTCTTGCTTTAGGTATTCGAAAGTTATATGATGTGCTGCACATTTTTTGCCAAGATATATTTAGTTTCCAATACTATATAAAAAAAATCAAAAAGTAAAATTTATAATCAAAATCAAAGGAAGATATAAATATTTTGAATTTTCGAGCCTCTATATTAAAGAAAAACTCGATTTTGGAGACGTCAGCCCTATATCAACTGATATCTACAGTCACCTTAATCTTATATCTATATACATATTTTATTATCATCTTTCCTATGAAGAACAAGAGTAAAGCGGTGTTCAAACAATTTTGGGAGCAAAATGAAAATATACCATCTATTGCAATAGTATTGAGAATAAAGCCCGGAAGTTAGGCAGCCCAAATGGCAGCTGGTCTGTCTAAGAAATATCTTTTTCAAAGCAGACAATAGGGCAATCGGCCTTTATTACCATAAAAATTTATCTTTTTAATATATTAGTGAACGTGTACCATTTGGGCTGCCTAACTTCCGGGCTTTATTCTCAATACTATTGCAATAGATGGTACATTTTAAAGAGCATCTAGGGTAGGTGGAAACATAGGCACGCAATTTTCTGTTTATGCCAATTTGAGACATTTATAATAGATGATTTGTATCCAGTAATTTTTTTGAAATTTTTTTTTTTTTTCTAAAACAAAATTGAAAAAAATCTGGCGGCAATCGAAAGTTGTGTTCTTTGCTTGTCACACCATATTTTTCGTGTCGACATATATTTAGTTTCCGCCGATATATTAGAATTCACGATGTAAAATTTATAAGTATGGGAAAATATTTATATTTTCTTACCATGGCAACCATTTCTCCTATGTTCTCTATGAAGTACAAGAGTAAAGTAGTCTTCAGAAGATTTCAATGGCAAAATAAGAATATACATTTGAAAGAGCATCTAAAAAATAATTGAATTATGAATTTAAAAAAAAATCTTTTGAGCGAATTTTGAGAAAATCGAAAAAAATTGAAAAACTACATCAGCAAAGTACTAGTACTTTTTGGCCGATTTTGATTAAAAGGTTATTTTCACGCTCCCGGGGGTGTTTAACTTAAATATAACATTTCAGCCTGATAGCTTAATTCCTTCAGGCTTTAAATTGAACCCAGACACACACACACACACACACACACACAGAGAGAGAGAGAGAGAGAGAGAGACCATGTCGCGAAAACCACTTTTTTGGATTCAGGGGACCTCAAAACGTATATATCCATCAAAATCTCGATATCGAATTTTTGACATGAATCCAATTCTTTCTCTATATATTAACGTATATATAGAGGTAAGAGAAAGAAAAATATATTTCAGAAAAAATAAAATCCCAGTTCAGTCGTTCAGTGCCTTATTTCAACCAATTTCATTAAAATTGTCCCGAAAATTTATAAACAAAAGATTATGAGGAAGGCAACTCATGATTTTGTTGCACAACAATGACAATATCGGCTGAGAACTCGTGGACATAACATTTCACATGTTTTCATAAAATCTAAGTGAAAAATAAAAAATATTGCATTTTCACAAAAAATTTCTGCTATGAGAAACTAAATATATCTCCACACAAAAAATCTGGTGTGACTGGCGCACGGCACACAACATTCTCCTACCTTCGTTAGCTGTGCGACATTCACACAAGATTTTTCATCAAGTTCTCCAAATCGATAAAAATGTCAAATACGTGGTATTGTCATGACATCGATTAAATTTTAGGTCTATATTAAAAAAATAAATAAACTGGGTGAAATGTTAAATTTTTTATTCTATCCGAGGAAAATGCGCTCTCTCTAAACATCAAGTGGCGATGAGTTTCTGACCATTTTATTTCTCTTTTGACACTTTTTTTTTATAAATTAAATATTTTATTAACATTTGATTAGATTAGAGCATTTCCGTTTCGAATTATTTATAAATAAATTTTTTTTTATTATCAATCCTTCAAAAATTAATTGCAAAATGCATTCATGAAGAAAAGAAAAAGTCAAAGATCAAAAGGGGAAAAATATTATTTATCATCTAAAATACTATCAAATTACTATTTCTATTTCAAAGGCGTTAATTTAATATTTATATTATTAATTTTATTGAGCTTTTTATCTTTAATAAAATATTTTTAATGTTTATCTAAAACACTAAATTCCTCCCCCTTGTACATAATTGAAATTATCATAGGGTTCGAACCCAAATCTTTTAAACGCTTACAAAATACAAAAACTTTATTTAATATTAGACAGTTTAAATAGGCCTTGATATACGATATATAAAAATCTGGTGTGACTGGTCGCACAGCACACAACTTTCTCTTACCCTTCTGCAAGAGAAAGTTGTTTACTGTGCCTGTCACACTAGATTTGTTGTGTCGAGATATATGTATTTAGATTTAATTGAGGTGTATAGCTGATAATACAATTTAAGGTTCAGGAAATTCCAAATGAGCAACGCAGCTAGTCGTTTTTTCAATTTTTATTTAAACATCAAGTGCCAGAGGCAACGTTTTGGTCACATATAGGACCATCATCAGGGCCAAGCCATTGTCAATTTATTGATCCTCTTGGTCATATTGGCCAAAGAATAATACAACAAATCCAATGACCAAATTGTTAGATATAGTGTGTTATTATGGACTGAGAGTGAGTGAATGAATGGTCATTGGATTTGTTGTATTATTAATAATTTCTTTGGCCAATATGATCAAGAGGATCAATAAATTGACAATTGCTTGACCCTGATGATGGTCCTATATGTGACCAAAACGTTGCCTCTGGCACTTGATGTTTAAATAAAAATTGAAAAAACGACTAGCTGCGTTGCTCATTTGGAATTTCCTGAACCTTAAAGAGATATATTTAGTTGCCCTTGGCACCTAAGTTCCAAACTTGACCACTTGAATTTCATAAGTAAAAATCTGAAATACATCAGTAAAGTGTACTTCAAACAAAAAATTTCACTGTTATACTTTTTAAAGAGAATGTAAAAAATAATTTGATTTTTGAATTTTAATCAAAATCGTTGGAACGAATTTTAAGAAAATCGATAAAACCTGAAAAAGTACATCAGTAAAGTACTAGTACTTTTTGGCCGATTCAGTTCAAAAGCTTATTTTGGAGTGTTCTGGAGGGTACCTAACATAAATATCAAATTTCAATCCGGTAGCTGATTTTCCTTCATGCTTAAAATCTTAACACACAACACAGACAGAACAATTTGCGAGACCCACTTTTTGGACTCGGGGACATGTATATCCATCAAAATCTCGACATCGAATTTTTGATATGCAATGCTTTCTCTATATATTACATATAATATATTATAGGGTAAGAGAAAGTAAAAAAAATGCATTTATTCGTTGATCCTTTCGGCCGATCAACATCTTTCTTCCGTGAGACACCCATCCGAGGCTCATCACTATTTGTTCTTGCTTATTTACAAAGATCTAGCCGTCATTTGAGGGGGGGGGGGGTCAGAGGGGACATTTGCCCCTCCCCCCAAGGCTTTGGAAAAAATAGTAATGAGCTTAGCCCCTAAAAACATTCTAACTCATACTCTTTCTTTATAAATAAGTAAATAAGATGGTATAGATAAACATAATAGAGCTATATACTGTAAATGTTTATAAATTAAGTATTACAGGAAGTAAACATTTTTTTACCCTCCTCCAAGCAAAAACTGGAATGACGTCTAGCCGATACGATACAATCATTACTAAATAGAAAGCGCTAGCCACGGACTGATTGGCCAGGGAAAAAGGAAGTGGAATTAGAGAAGGAAATTTAAACTTTAAAGATGATGGAGAATATGGCTGTTTAAATTGATAAAGATAGCGAATAGCAGCCTGGAAAAATCAAATCAGACAAAAACTAGTTCAATTTTTATCAGATTTTCCTTTATTTGATCTTCGACGTTTCGGACGCCACGCGCGCCTTCCTCAGGACTTATGAACGATACATGTATAAATATAATAAAGTAACAGCAGAGACAATCATTTTTCTTCCACTTCATTTTCCCTCCATACTTACAATCAATCGTCAAACAAATACAGATGGACGACTATACGATTTCAGTTTTCGTTAGAAATACCTCCCTGAGGGGGAAGAAAAATGATTGTCTCTGCTGTTACTTTATTATAATTATACATGTTTCGATCACAAGTCCTGAGGAAGGGAACGGCTGTTGTCCGAAACGTCGACGATCAAATAAAGAAAAATATGATAATAATTAATCTAGTTTTTGTCTGATTTGATTTTTCCTGGCTGCTATCCACTGTTCTAATTAAACTTTAAAATTTTGCAATTAATCGCCTTCGGCGAAGTCGGGCTTTACCACTACCAAATACATTATGATATAATGGCAGCGGATGGAAGAGAGAGAGAGAGAGAGAGAGAGAGAGCTTAGCTTGCTCCTGAAACGGCTTGATTAGTCAGAATTTGTCTCGACTGCAAATTTTTTACCGCCAGATTGGATTGTTTAATTCTACAATGACATTATCTACTTCACCAGTAAAAATTCACAATTACATTGCAATTTTTTTTTTTTTTTTAATCTTACAATTTTTGTCTATCAAATTTTGTATAGTAGAAAATAATTATTGTATTTAAATAAATTTTTATTTGAATTTCTTAAAAGATATGCTAACACATAAATAAGGTTTAATGAGCCAACGATAAGACTTCCCCTTCTCTCTCTCCCACACTCTTTTCACAATATTTTTCTCTTTTGTTTTGAGCCTTTCTATAACTCTCTTATTTTACCTACTGATTTCTTATAGACTTTTAATCTTGTCTGGACAGGTTTATGTGTGACGTCATCACCTGCCCAGGGAATACACTTGGAGGGACCTTCGCCTTCAATGTGCCTCGAGAAGGCACCCGGATCACATCGTTACTGCGCTACTCCGGTCCAGCATTTCCCGCCCAGAGCGAGCTATTAATGTGAGTATTCTTCATTTATGAATATATTTATTTATTTAACCTTAGAAAATATTCCAATATGAAAATATCTGAGAGATATTTTTACTTTTTCTTACCTCTATATATGTTAATATGGCTAATATCTAGTATAGAATCCCAGGACATGGGGACAAGTTTAAACAACTTGCAGGGGTCTCGACCTAATTGTTTCGGTCCTTCGGTATGCAGTTCGGTTTCCTTCAATTAAAAAAATTTAAAACAACTAGTGAATTCTCGGCTCGATTCGGGAACGTTGAGCTAAGGTCAAGAGAGAACTAGCCCACTGATGGCTTCGGGATTCTGTTCTAGAGATTAACCGTTAATATATAGAGAGAGAAAGTATTGGATTTATGTCAAAAATTCGATGTCGAGATTTTAATGGATATACTCGTTTTGAGGTCCCCTGAATCCAAAAAAGTGGTTTGCGACATGGTCTGTCTGTGTGTGTCTTCAATTTTAAGTATGAAGGAATGGAGCTATGAGGCTGAAATTTTATATTTAAAGTTAGACACCCACCTAGGGCGTGAAAATAAGCTTTTGATCAAAATCGTCCAAAAAGTACTAGTACTATACTGATTCGATGGCTGAGTGATAATTAACAGGAACAGGCGGAAGTAGGCAGCCAGCATGGAATAACAAACCTTTTTAAATATGCTCGACTTTTCGGCAACGCATCGCTCCCATTTTCAGGACGATAAATTGTTAGAATACAAGGTTGACAGTATAGTATTTAATTATCTTTATAAATTATACAATATTTAATTGGGCTATATGTAATAATAGTGAGTGACTTGCTCTCTTAGGACTTATTAAAATCAAATCCTAAGCGAGCAAGTCACTGACTCTTAATACATATAGCCCAATTAAATATTGTATAATTTACAGTGATAATTAAATATAATACTGTCAACCTTGTATTCTAACAATTAATCGTCCTGAGGAAGGTCGTGACTTGCGACCGAAACGTCTACGGTTAATAATTAAATAAAAGTTTTTTATTTAATTCCTTTGCTGCTAAGTCTCTTATACTCAATTAAATTGTTAATGTTGCTTAGAATGATACATTTCGGTTCATATCAATCTTAAGCACATTAACAATTTATCGTCCTGAAAATGGGAGCGATGCGTTATTTTTATTCCATGCTGGCTGCCTATATCTACTTGCTCCTGATAACAAAGTTTTAATAATTTACAAGATTGCCTTCAAAAGCCGAAAGAAGAAAACAAACTAAAGCAGTCTTAATTAAATTAAGAAAAATCCTTTTTTTTAATATTCAACAAACCATATATGAAAAAAATAAAGCGGTTTCAGACTTAGATTGATATCAACTTTTTTTCTTAGAATCAATTAAGAGATTCACATTCTTAAGAATGCATTTATGAAACACGATGATTAAAATGATAATTAGTTTATTGATAGCCAATATTTTATAAGACAAATTGAATATTTAAATTCATTTCTGATTGAATGGAAGAGAGAGAGAGAGAGAGAAACTCCTTATTATAATTAATTCTTTCTTTTGTTTTAGTATTATGTGCAGCCAACAGGAGAGGAAAGACATCTGAGGAATTGAGTCTTGCAGAGTGAGTGATTATCATCAATCATCAACAGAAATGCCATCATAATAGTATGATAATAAAATAATTAACTTACCTTTGTAAAGGAAATGAATGACATATTCATCTTCCTAAATAAGTATATAAAAGCTCTATTTACAACAGAAGGAGGAAATCAATTGAGAATATAAAATATAACGACAGGTAATATTAATATTAGTAGACTATTTTATTGATCTCAATGTTAGTTTCATATTAAAAGGAGAATATTAATTAAAATAAAAATTTGAATATAATTATTAAAATTATTTTAATTGAATTTCTTTTATTAATAAGGAACTAATAATGAGATAATTAATATTCTTTAATAAAATAGTCAACTAATAATAACCCACTTTTAATATATAATATTCTTTTAAAATAAATAATTAAAATAGGAGAAAATATTTAAATCAGGTTTAATTAATATACTCATATTAAAATAATAGAAATTAATTAATTCTATAATATAAGATTTATATACTAGGGATAGGTAATAGAAAATAAATGATATCTTGAATGTATAATAGTCTTTATTAATATATTAATGAAAAACAATCATAATATAATTAAGTGAAGTCATGTAAAAGGAGAGACGATGTGATCAGTTTGAACCATCCGCCTCCCCGGCCAACCACCCAGGCCCGCGATCGAATATATAGCCTCCTCTCTCCCCACCAGTCGGCCCCTGGCGCATGCGCAGAGAGCTTGTCGACAGAGGCGGCGACGGCGGCGGCCGCCTGCTCACCGCGCATGCGCAGTGAGCAGAAGCCAGGAGAGGCAACCAAGGCAGCCGCCGGCTCTCTACGCGCCAGGGGCGCCAAAGAGAATATATTTATTAAATATATTTCTCTTTAGCACTTATTCTGGTTTAAATTGTCTTGGATGAACCAAGACAATGAGAGATGGATGTTCTTGGTCGGGCCGAGACCCTAAGCCCCCCCACCACGACAAGGTGACATCCTTGGGGGGGGAATTATAATCATATTTATAATAATAAAAAAGAAATAAATTATATATTTACCTTCCATTCAATTTCTTCTTGCTTGTTGTATAGAGCTGCATATAGTCTCACCTATAAAAAATATTAATTAATTAAAAATTTGTAGTACGTATTATATTATTTATTAAGAAAGCTGTGAAAAATATTATTTATTATTATTATTATTATTTTAATTTTATTAAAAAATTCTAATCATTAATTTCTTATAAGAATCAATTGTAATTTATATTTGTATATTATATGAATAAAGCAGAATTTATCCGAAATCACATATTTTTATTTCATTATACTCCACTTGGCGTTAACGCTTTTTCCCGTTAAAATTGTAAACTCAAGTAGAATGGATATGCGAGTGTATTTTAAAAAATTTCTAAGTTAATATTTCCTATTTAATTTTAGTGGAGGATAATAAATTAATAAATTAGGTTCAAATATACCGTAATCAAAATGTTTTGGAAATGCAAATTGGCGTTAAAGCCAACCAATATCAGGGAATGAGATAATCAGAAATTTTTTTTTCCCTAAATTATTTATCTGAAATGGTTTTAAATTTGGTAAAAAAACAATTCTGTGTAATTTGTTCATTGGGAACGAACTAAATATCTGAGTAAAATTTATTTTGATTAATCTTTAATTTACTCAAATTATTCGCACTCACATTCACACACATATTCACAGAGTCTTTTCGGCAACTTAGGCCATTTAAGACTTTGACGATAACCGTTGTAAGTAATATATAAATTGTAGGTTCAGGCATTTCTATTTAAGCCATCTGGTATCCAAATGGCTTAAATAAAATCATCGGACTGCCTGGGTCCGAACCCGCGACGTTTGGCATAGGAGATAGGCACGCTACCTACTATGCCAAACTCGGGGGCTTACTCAAATTAGATTTTTAATTTTTAATTTAAATTGTAATCAAATCGGATTTTTGATTTGTTTAATCCAATTAAAATTTTACTCAGATATTTAGTTCGGGCTTTATAAAAGAATATAGGGGGCAAATTTTTTTTTTTTTTTTTTTAATACTAAAACAAGTTCTTCTTTTGAAAGTTTTCATCAATCAAAATAATTTTTTTTAAGAATAGACTATTTTCTAGACCCTGAAAATAAATATAATCAATTAAGAATACTCACATTACAGTACGATTATGGGGAAAATCCTGGAGAGGTGCCGCAGTAGCGAATTGGTCAGGAGGCTTTCTCGAGCAACATTCTGGACATACTGAAGCAAAGTAGTAGCCTCGTCGCATCTACCAGGTGACGTTGTGCAAACACATGTCCTGAGAAGAATATGAAAATGAGAAACAAATTCAGGTTAATTTAAATGGAACATTCGTTGTTTATTAGTTTTAAGTTTAGTTGGTGAAATCTCATAATATAATCACAACTTTATGCCACTTTTGATTTCGAAATACGTTTAGAGTATTATTCCCCCATTAAAAACTTTACCTTATTATTTAATATATTAATATTTGTGAGTATGTATATTTGTTGATGGGCCCCCGGGAATCGAACCCAGTCTTTTAGAGGCATTAGTGTCCCACCGGACTAACATTTCCTATAACAAATTTGTGAGTATATTTATTTGTAATAATAAAATAAATATAATAAACATTGTCACAAATCCTAAATAAATACAAAAAGAATTGGAAAAAAAATTTAAGATTTTTTTTAACACACACTTTTTCCCATTCACACTCACACTTAATCTTCTTTCCTCGACCGATTTTCCCGCAGTGCGGGGTCGGCGGAATTTGTCATTCATGGGGACCGGGAAGAAAGAATGATCCTTCAGCTAAAGATTTCAACATTTAGTTTTTTCCTACCACTTCATTTTACCGCGCTGTGGTAAATTCTAATTTGAAATTTTAAACCCCTGTAGATTCCGAACGGCTAATCAGATCAGACTAAATGTGATGTCAATTTCTGCAGGAAGAAAAACTCTAATAGTATAAATAAAAAAATCCCGGTTAATTAACTCGAAAATCTCATTTTTTAAGCAAAAGTGGCTCTTAATGGATAAAAGTTTGGCCACACCTGTCATATATTGTTACTATGAAAATGTATGAACATATTTGGTAATAAGAACAAAGTACGAGTAAAAAAAAAATACTTTCTATCTATATATTTCAATATAGGTAAGAGAAAGACGTTGTCATGTTAGAAAGCCAACTGTGTAGAAGACACAGCCAACACCAAATTTTTAAATATATTCTAGTATAAGAAAATGTCTCTCAAATATTTTCTAAGCTTAAATAAATAAATATATTCATAAATGAAGAATACTCACATTAATAGCTCGCTCTGGGCGGGAAATGCTGGACCGGAGTAGCGCAGTGACGATGTGATCCGGAGGCCTTCTCGAGGCACTCTGAATTCCCTGGGCAGGTGATGACGTCACACATAAACCTGTCCAGACAAGATTAAAAGTCTATAAGAAATCAATAGGTAAAATAAGAGAGTTATAGAAAGGCTCAAAACAAAAGAGAAAAATATTGTGAAAAGAGTGTGGGAGAGAGAGAAGGGGAAGTCTTATCGTTGGCTCATTAAACCTTATTTATTTGATATGTATAACGTATCTTTTAAGGAATTCGAATATAAATTAATTTGAATAAAATAATTATTTTTTACAAAACAAAATTTTAAAGACAAAACTTTTAAGATTAAAAAAAAAAAAAAAAAAATCACTTTAAAAAAAAATCTGGTGTGACTGGCGCACAGCACACAACTTTCTCTTACCTTCGGTAATCGAAAGTTGTGTACTGTGCTTGTCTCACCAGATTTTTTGTGTCGACATGTATTTAGTTTCCGACAGTAGGGTACATTCGATTTTCAAGATGTAAAATTTATAAGTATGGCAAAATATTTATATTTTGTTACCAAGGCAACCATTTCTCCTATCTTTTCTATGGAGTACAAGAGTAAAGTGTTCAGAAGATTTCAATCAAGAAACCAATACTTTCTCTCTCTATATATATTAACAATATATATAGAAGTGAGAGAAAGTAAAAAAATTGCAATTGATTGTCATTACCTCTAGTCTCTCGGCCAAGGGAGAGGGGATTGAGAAAACTATTATAAATTTTTTTGTTGTATAGGCCAAAGTGAAGTAGTGGCTCTGATATGTATATTTGACGTAGCACACTGCCGAAATTAATTAAAAAAAAATTTTCAATATTTTACTTCTTAAGATTTTTTCTATTATTAGATGATATTTATTTTTATAATCAGTATATGTTATTTTTAAATAATAATAACATTATTTAAAAATATGTCATTTTATAATATTTATTTTGTATTACGGTCTTTTTCCTTTCTATGAAGTTGTTTATATGTATTTATTATTTTTGTTCATATATGTATTTTGTAAAAAGTTTTTAGCCCTATGGCCTCAGGGCAAAAAAAAAAAGAAAAGATTTTTTCAAAATCGTATTTATTTCCACTGGAATTGAAGGTAAGCAAGCCTTTATCAAAACGTGCGCTTAGTCTTTTTGTCCTACGTCCATGGGCGTAGCCAGACTTCTTGTTAGGGGGGGGCCAACCCCTCGTTAGATCGAAAGAGGGGGGTTTGCAATTAATATATACATAGAGTATTAATTATTTATTTAAATAAAAAAAAAAAATTAAATTAATGTAGTGAATTGGGGTGTTAAAAAAAAATTTCCAATGGGAAAAATATATATATATATATTTTTTTTTAATTTTTAGGACCAGCCAGGGGGGGGGCAACGGCCCCCCCTGCCTCCCCCTGGCTACGCCCATGCCTACGTCTAAAGAGAAGTTAAATGCCCCTGCTTCCCAGCAGTTTTTTATATGCTGTCAAATGTTTGATGTATCACACACCATAAAAATTATATTTTTATTTCAAGCCGATTTACTTATTTAAATAAGTGACCTTTAAAGGTCAAAAGAGCACATGAATTCTGATAAATATTTTGATACCGATAGGAAAAATTATATTAATATTGAAAGAAATGAATGAATGGATTTCGTTGAAAATTTGTTCTCATAAATAAATAATATATAATGCACCAATTAAATGTGATAATGAAATCAATTTTTACACCAATTTGTCAAGACCTTCATAGAACTTCTTTGAATTATGAATGAATGACAAATAAGTGATTTTAATTATTAGAAGTTCATTTGAAAATAAGAAACATTTTTCTTTCTTTTACTTTCTACAAAATTTTCGAGATTCTATGGAGAATTAATAAATCTGGTGTGTCTGGTCGCTCAACACACAACTTTCTCTTACCTTTGGGATAAAGTTGAGTACTGTGCTTTCACAACAGATTTTTAGTGTCGATATATAGGCCTATATATAGTTTTGGCCGATATCTTAGAATTAGAAGTCAAGATATAAAATTTATAAGCATGGGAAATATTTACATTTTGTTACCATGGAAACCAATGTACTACTATCTATGAAGTACAAGAGTATAGTGTGCTTCAAAATATTGCAAGGACAAAATGAGAATATACATTTTAAGAGCATCTAAAAAATAATTGAATTTTAATCAAAATCGTTTCATCGCTTTTTGAGAAAATTAAAAAAAAAAAACTGGGTATAGGAGACTTTGCAGCCAAGGAATTAAATAAAAAACTTATATTTAATTATTAACCGTCGACGTTTCGGTCGCAAATCACGACCTTCCCCAGGACGATTATTTGTTAGAATACAAGGTTAAAAGTATTATGTTCAATTATCATTGTAAATTATACAATATTTATTTGGGCTATAAGTCACTAATCCTTAAAATCTTGAAGATTGAAGCAATAAGACTAGAAATTTTGTAAAATTAACTATTAAGCCATGAAGCTGATTTGTAGTAAATTTGAACTGAATAGAACAACTTAAGATATCGAAGTGGCTAGACGTCAATAATTATAATTTTTAATTTAAGAGGTTTGTAGCCCATGAATTTAAGTTATAAATAAATTTATTCAAAGACTTACTTCTTAAAATACATATAGCCCAAATAAATTTACAATGATAATTGAACATAATACTGTTAACCTTGTATTCTAACAATTAATCGTCCTGAGGAAGGTCGTGATTTGCGACCGAAACGTCGACGGTTAATAATTAAATATAAGTTTGTTATTTAATTCCTTGGCTGCAAAGTCTCCTATACCCAATTCAAAGTCTACAGCCACTTCTCATCACTAGAAAGAAAAAAACTGAAAAAGTACATTGAAGGACAATATTAAGTTCCACCCATGCGTTTTCTTCTTGTAATTATTTCATTGTTTTCAAAAAAAATATATTTTTTAATGGAAACTTTCATGGTTCAAACCTAGAAAATTTCCAATAAAGATTTTCATTTTCTTTTATAAAAACAATGAAATAATTACAAGTAGAAAACGCATGGGTAGGACTTAATATTGACCCTCGCTGTACATCAGAAAAGTCCTAGTTCTCTTTTGCTGATTTTGTTAAAAAGCTTATTTTCACGCCTTAAGGGGGTGCCTAACTTAAATATAAAATTTCCACCTCCTAACTCTTTTCGTTCTGAGATATTTTGTTCACAGACAGACCATGTTGCGAAAACCATTTTTTCGGACTCAGGGGACTTCAAAATCTCGACATCGTATTTTTGGCATGAATCCATTACTTTCTCTCTATATATATTAACATATATAGAGGTAAGAGAAAGTAATAAACGCGTTAAGTGAAAGTGGTATGTGGAAATTTCTTTTTTTTTCCTTTTGCCCTTTAATATTCCTTCAACTTTTCTAGTAAAAATAATATTAATATTAGATCAACGTTTCGGTCCTTCTCAATTATTATTATTTTTTAAAAATATTTAATAGCTCAGATGAGAGGTTTCAAGCAGAGATGTTTATATAGGAGCAGTAGAAAGAGAGAGGGAGAGAAGTTCGTTTTACGAGTTCTTTTGAGGTGGAGGGCTGCATTTCCCATCATAAATGTCAGCTACCCCCACTCGTCAATCCACACACTTATGGCTATGGCGATCCATATATTTTGGAATTTAACGACTCTCAAAAACGCGTGAAATCGTTACGTTCTTCTCTCTTGCTTTAAAAAATACATATAGACTTAAAAAAAAAAGTAACGGATTTTAATACGCAAATTAGCCAGCTGTTGGTTAGATCATCTTAATTAATGACAGGGTTCAAATCACATATGAAAAAATATTAAATGTGCGATAACTTATAAAAATAAAATTTTTTTATTTATTTTTTATTTAATTGATGCAGGAATCCTCAAATGAATTTAAATTTTATTTGAAGCACACTGCAAGAAATAACACAAACATTCTCAAAATATTTTGAAGGTTTTGAGACATTTATTGAATGAGATATCAGCATCTATCTATCTATAATGATACAAAGGAACAACGTATAGACTTAGAATTTTTAGGGGGGGGGGGAACTCTTTTTTCAATATCCCCCTCACCTTATGCAAAAAAATATTTCTAAATTACCGGAAATCCTGAGCCCCGAGGGGCCTGTTTGAGTGCAGTGGACTTTCTATGATATACCGGGATATTCTTTAGATATTCTTATAATTTCGTATTATTATTATTATTTAATTCTTTTATTGCACTAATCACCACCAGGAAACGGGATTATAATGAAAGTTATTCCTATTTGGGAGATTAAAATTAAAGAAAAATGAATTTCGTTATAGTCTAGATTCCTTGTTTTTTTCTTTCTTCATTTCAATATCATATTTTTCAGCATATTCAAATTATTTATTCTTAGTAGGCTATATTTATTTATTTTTACCCAAAAAATACCGAAATTCGTCCAAGTAATTTTTTTTAGGGTCAAAAATTAAATTTTGTCCATTGCATTGCCAAGGAAATTGTCCCTTTTGTTATTATTTCTATAGCCGCTGTTAAGGAATAGTGACAATTGAAACAATTTCCTTGGCAATGCAATGCACAAAATTTAATTAATTTTTGCTTACTGCATATGGTCAGGGATGGGCGTTAATCAGTTACATGTATTTGAAATACAAGATACCAAATACAATATTAATTGGTATCTTGTAACTCGTTACAGCATAGGCAAAGTAATTGGTATCTTGTATTTCGTTACATTTTTTGGTAATTGGTATCTGAAATTCGAGATACCAAATACTTTTTTTTTTTAATTTGCCGCAGTGTAAAAAGTCTTGCAGAGGGAGCTGAAACCGTTTTAATTTATTTAATATTACTGTATGTAATCGTCGTGTGGGTTCTCTGCTCCGAATCAAGGTAAAAACCAGTAAAGAGAAGTCAATCAAACCGCCAAATTTTCACTCTTCGTTAAAAAACTTTTTTGCTTTCTTCTTTCAACCAGCTCTCAACGACTAAATCTTTGTTCTTCTGCCCCAGTTGAAAGACTGTTTTCATTTGCGGGTTTATTCATTCTCCATCAAGTTCCAGATTATCCGACAAAATTTTTGAAAACTTGGTTTTTTGAAAACTTTTCATATTTTTATAAATAAATTTTTTTTAGTGTCATGATTAATTTTATTGTTTTCGATTTTCCAAAGGTATTCTCCAATATAAGCTTTGCTGCCACTTTCCTAAACTAAATTTATTTAGGGTTCCAGATAGAGCCACGGGCCGATTTTTTTGGCCCGGACCGGTCCGTGTCCGTATTTTTTTTTTGACTTCCCGCCCGTACCCGGCCAGTAATTTTTTACCATTCTTCAGGCCCCGCCCGGAATTTTTTCAAACCCGCCCATACCCGCCCGAGATTTAGTGAATGAATGAACAAATGTCTAGCAATTTTTAAATTAAAATTTCATTTGCATGCCCGTCCGCCCGAACCCGTTTATTTAGACTTGCTACCCGCCCGTAATTTTTTCATGGCCTCCAAAGCCCGCGGGCCGGGCGGGTAACGGGCCTACGGGCCAACCCGTACCCGTGCAGGGCTCTAGTTCCAGAATTACCCCTCCAAAAAGTATTTTAAAATCAAGGAAAAATTTGTTTGTAATTGGTATTTTCAATGTATTTGAAATACGTAATTGGTATTTTGTATCTCGTTACTCAAAATCGAGTAACTTGCCCATCCTGCATATGGTTCAATACATTAGTTTAATATTGAAATTGAGGATTATAATGAAAGTTATTCCTTCTTGGGAGATTAAAATTAAAGAAAAATGAAATACAACTGAAACTAATTAAGAAAATAAAAGCATTGAAAAAAAATCAATCAATCAATTTCTCCAAACCAAAACTGACCTATGTATCACAAACCATAGATCCAGCATTGTTTATAATTTTTATGTCATATTAATACCTATTTCTTAACAGATAGGCCTAACGTCCTACAGAAAGGACGCTAGAATTTTTTTTTTAATACTTTTTTCAACTATTTCTTTTCAACTTTATGCGCATGTGATTTTTAATCTTTAATACCTCTAAATACAATTAATATTTTTTATTTTCAAATTAATTTAGGTTATAATTTTGGGAAAAATTTTCTAAAGAATTTTCAAAATGTGTGGGATCCCGATTAATAATAAACTTATCCTAATTTTCATTTTTTGCAGATATTCCACAACTTCTATATTATAAAAAGAAAAAGAAACGTAAAAAATAGATATAAAATTCTATCCACCAGAAATACAAGAGATTGAAATATTATCTCAATTTAAGGGAGGAATGGCCAAACTAGTGAGTGCCCAATGACCAAAAAAAAATTCAATTTAGAATGTAACTTATAACCAGCGGCGTAACTAGCCTTTGAGGGCGGAGGGGTGAAGCTTAACAAGGGCGTCGTTTTAAGTTGTAATATAATTTAAAAGAAAACTATTCGTGTTTTTGGACAATCTATGGAAAGAATATGATCCCTGGGCTATATTTTAGATTCCTTAGGGCGCCTATGTCGGTATAGAGGGGCGCCAAAGGCTTGATGCGCCTGGGGCGGAGGGCGAGCGCCCCCTTCGCCCCCACCTAGTTACGCTACTGCTTATAACTTAATGTTTATACGTCGAAAACATTTGAATGGGTCAAAATATCAGAACGGAAAGGGCTATTTGGGTGAAATTTGATATTTAAATTAGCTTGGGATGCAAGGCGAAGCTTTTAAAATAAAATTTACTAGACTTTAAAAAATACGCCATTTTTTCAATTTTTTCAAAATCGGCTTTACTTTTGATTAGCACTTATACTTCTTGAGTATTATAATAGGCTACTATCGGTATCTAAATATATCTCAACGCAAAAAATCTGGTGTAACAGCACAATACAAAACTTTCGAAGCTAAGAGAAAGTTATGTGGGGTGCGGTCAGTCTCACCAGATTTTTTCAAATAAATAAATATAATTACTTAATCAAAAATGAAGAAAACTCACATTAGCAGCCGGCCTGGGTAACGCAGTAAAGATCAGGTGGCTTTCTCGAGGCACACTGAAGGCAGGAGCCTCGAGGATCGTATCATGACGCCACACAAAAACCTGTACAGATAATAAATCAATAGGTAAATCGATTTAAAATGAAAAAAAAAATAAGAAATTTTTATAGCAAAAGCTCAAAGAGAAAAGAAAATTTATAAATACAGTAGAGTCCCGGTAATCCGAACCTCGCTAATCCGAACTTCCGGTTAATCCGAACTCTTTTTGTGTACATTTTTTTTTTTAGATGAATATAAATGAAAATTAGACATTAAAGGAACTTTATTTTATTATAATTATGAAATATTTATTTAGAGTTTAATATCACCGACAAGTTTCACGGTTTACAACGTTATAAATACGACTTTATTATCAAAATTAACTAATTCAAGCTTACAATTCCGGTTAATCCGAACTTCCCGATAATCCGAACGACCCTCGGTCCCAATTAGTTCGGATTAACGAGACTCTACTGTACTTATAAATTTTACATCTTGAAATTCGAATGTACCGTAACTTACTGTCGGAGACTAAATAGACCTATATATAAATATATCTACACAAAAAATCTGGACTCAACTACTTATTTGACTCTTACTAACGCTTTCTACAGTTGGCAATTATATTATTAAATATAAGGGGAAACGTTAAGTCAGATGGTAGGTCATATGATAGATAAATTTGCATGGATTATACCCATACGACCATCTCCGAAATGGGTCAATAAAATTAACTCGAAACGTTTTAGCCCAATGGCCACTGGCCATACGGGCATAATAAAAAAAAAAAATCCCGAAACGTCTCATTACACAGTGAAATATCCGAGGCTTTTTACTTTGTTAATATATGTATAGAGAGAGAAAGTATTGGGTTCATGTCAAAAATTCGATGTCGAGATTTTGTTGGATCTACACGTTTTGAGGTCCCCTGAATCCAAAAAAGTGGTTTTCGCGACATGGTCTGTCTGTGTTCAATTTAAAGCATGAAGGAATTGAGCTATGAGGCTGAAATTTATATTTAAGTTACACAATCCCCGGGAGAGTGAAAATAAGCATTTAATCCAAATCGTCCAAAAGGTACTAATACTTTACTAATGTACTTTTTCACTTTTTTTATTTTCTCAAAATTCGCTCTAACGTTTTTGATTAAAATTCAAAAATCAATTATTTTTTTAGAAACTCTTTCAAATGTATATTTTAATTTTGGCCTCAAAATTGTTTCAATCACACTTTACTCTTGTACTTCATAAAAGAGGGGGGACTGCTAACTGACTTCATTGATAAGGAGAAAATTATCGTTTGGTTCAAACAGCAAAAAGAGATGAAAAATAAAAGATTATTTTTTGTTGGTGTTTCGAATACCGTTATCAAGACAATCAATTGTATATATAATTTTATAGCAATTTACGTTAGAAGTCTATTTTACTTTCTCTTAATAGAGAAAATATTGCATTTATGTTAAAAATTCGATGTCGAGAATTTGATGGAAATACATGTTTTGAGTCCAAAAGAGTGGGTTCGCAATGGTCTCTCTGTGTTCCCCTTCAGGTGAAATAAGCTTTAAAGATACATGAGTATTAGTACTTTACTGATATGAACACCTGATTACTTCATTCAGAAGTTGTCCCGTGGGAGCGTGGACCACCCTGGGGCACACTCTCACCGCTCGAGAGCCTCCTCGAGATAAATACTCCAGATCACGCATACATCCCCCCACACTTTCTTTTTTCTTTAATATTCATAATGGAATCGTTAAAAAATCTCGAGCCTACCCTCTCTCCCTCCCCCTTCTTCCCTATGAGGCTATAACTGTTGCTCAACCCGATGACAAATGACAACAAATTTATTATGATTTTTTTTGACATGTTGTTATTTGACTCCTAAATAAAAGGGAAAAAAGCTTAGAAGAAATAGGAAAAACAAACATAAACAAAATACTTTTTTCTTCATTCACTTCCTTTGAAAAAAAAAAAAAAAAAATTATTATTTAAAAAAAAGACTTAATCACCCTCTATATTTCTTTTAAATTTTTTTAAATGAAATTTAAAGTCTTTTTCGACATCGCCCGAGACAGGGCAGCTCTATTTATTTCAATCAATTAATTAGTAGCCAATCCAATTGAAATAATTTTTGTCGCATTTGACGAGATGCGAACCCTTGACCACCAGATGCTAATGCTCTAGCCCTAAGCCACACTATATTTCTTAATAGTAGAGGTCTCTACTCTTTTCTAAATGTACATTACTTGTACTTAACTTATTAGAAAATAAGTTTGTAATTGAAAATTAATGCAGAGGAATGTTAACACATGAAACGTTTAGGTTAAAATTAATTTATCATATACTATTTATTAGGAGAGGAAAAGTTAAGAGTATTAAATGATGATTTACTATGTTTAATGAGTTTTTTACTTTACTATTATAGATAAAGCATTTTTAATTACACCTATGGGAATCAGCCCTGATTTAAAATCAAATAAAATTCGTAACAACATTCAAATAAAATGGGTTTATTTATGATTGGTCGAAACAGAATAACTCTGAATCTTATGTTAGACCAAGCCCATCGGTAAACTGGCCAGAAATTAACAAATTCCCAATAGGATTCGGACCAGTAGGTTCAATTAATAGTCAAAAAGTTTTCTAAAACAAAACTTTATTTGACCCCAGACAATGCTTAGCAAGAAGTTAGAAAGGAAATGTCTATATGTATTTTATTAAAGCCCTACTGTTTAATTATTTTATTCTATATGGCTCTCTATGACTCCAACCACTGAAGAAGTCCTACAGCAAGTGGACGAAACATTGTCTGGAGTCAAATAAAGTTTTATTTTAGAAAACTTTTTGACTATTAATTGAACCTACTGGTCCGAATCCTATTGGAAATTGTTAAGAAGGTTCCTGAGCTTCATCAAATTTAACAAATTCTATTTAACTATATAATGCATAATTTATAAATATATAAAGATTTCAAATTCCCACCCCCTTTAAGAAACAAGAATCACAATTATTCGTGCTGGGTATATGGTTAGGCCCGTGATGCCAGGACCTAGGGAGGCAAAATTTTAGAGACAAGAAAATTTTAGACTCAAATTTAAAGAAAAATTAAAATTTTTTATAATCAATTTGGCTCAGTGACGGCGCGAGGGAAGGGAGGGGTGCGGCAAAAAACCAACCCCTTTTTTGGGCCGGATCTAGGGGGTGGGGCAGTGGGTGCATGCGGCAGATTTCAGGGGCGGCAATTAAAGAAAGATTTACTAAAAAAAGGTAGAATGATCATATCATATAATTCATAATTTTGTATAGAAAATTTTAAGAAGGGGGCGGCAAATTAAATTTTGCCCCTCCCCCTAAAAAATCTCCTAGTTCCGGCAAATTAAATTTTGCCCCTCCTAACAAATCTCCAAGCTCCCTGCCTGAGTCTACTAAATTCCTCATCATCTACCGTTAAATCTATTAACCTACTATATGAAACAACCAAGAGCAAGAGCTCAAAGAGGCTGCCTCTTTTTTTATAAATTAAAGTACTGCGCTAACGTGTATGTTTAAATTTAAAGTTTTCTGGGGCATTCTGCATTATCATAATTCTATAAAAGTATTAAGTTAGTGTAGATGATGTAAAATTTTTTTGATTAAGATTCCCTGTAGAGAAAAAGATAGAGAGAGGGAGGATGTGGATATTTACGTATATGAGATGTTTGTTATAATGGAAACATAAAAGTGAATTGGCACCCGGCTGCTCAGCAAACTATAAATACTTGGGGCGGATGTTATTTGCTCCTGCAATGACAGATCCCTCCCCCCAATCCGATGCGAGTATTTACACATACTACATGTGGATTATATATATTATTTAGATGGATATGTCTATTTACAACTCATTAGGATATACGTTTTTTAAAAGCATTAAAAAAAATCAAGTAGTTGCATATATGAAGTTACCTAGAGGGGATATAACATTTAAATTACTTTTACTAAATGATGCAAAATTGGGATAAAAAAAGTTTTTTTCTTTAAACGAAATGCTTAGGGTTGAATGTAGATAAATGTTTTATTGACAAGGGTGAGAGGTCTAAAACAATTTAATCTTTGCTCAAGTAATATTTGAATGAATTCATAATTCCATTCCCCCCCCCCCCTCAGGAACAAATTCTGGTTGGGCTACTGAGCCCATGTCATCGAAAGGTTGCCTATCGCTCGCTGGTGTATCGATGTATTTATACAATTTATAGTGTGGGTCGATAAATAAAATTATAAATATTAACTAGGGCGGGCGCCCTAGGATAAGGAGTAGTCCAAGCGGTTCGTCTCAAGGGGGTGCAATTTTGCCCAATCTTAAGCACAAACATATCTCGCAAACTTGCTATCTTAAAATTATGCATTTACATTTTAATTTTTGAAATGTTCTGAAGATCCTGATTACAACCAAAACGAGAAGATGATAACAGATAAAAAATGACTGGGTAACTGGTCGCAGCGTTCTGTGCTTGTCACCCCATATTTTTGTGCCGATATATAGATATATATATCTGCAGTATATATAGTACAAGTTATAAAACTCATAGAATAATATTTTATATTTTTAACAAGACTGTGTTTTTTATTGGTGAGGCCAAACATCCCATGACCTTTTTGATTTTAATCAAAATCAATAGAACAAATTTTGAGAAAAAAACTGAAAAAGTACATCAATAAAGTACTAGTGCTTTGGCCGATTTTGTTCAACAGCTTTGGGAGGTTAAATAAATATAAAATTTCATCCTCCTAGCTCTTTTATATTTTGTTTGTAGAGACCTTTATGAACTCAGGGAACTCGACATCGAATTTTTGACATGAATGCAATACTTTCTCTCTATATATACGCCCCAATACAAGCAACAAAACTCTAAATTTCTAAAATTATCAATAATAAAACTGAATATTTTTATATTAGTAAATAAATAAATAATTTAGGCTGAATAATAAAAAGTAAAAATGAGGAGTACTCACATTAGCAGCTTAATTTGAGTGCGGGAAATAATGGGTCTGAGACGCAGTAACGATGTAGTCAAGAGGCCTTCTCGGGGGCACATTGAAGGCAAAGGTGTCTCGAAGGTCCTGTCTTGACCATGGAATGACGTCATTCAAAACCTGCGTAAACAAGATTAAAGATTATTAGAAATCAATAGATAAATCTATATATTAATATTAATAATAATAAAAAGATTAGAAATTATTATTAAAAATCTGGTGTGACTGGCGCACAGCACACAACTTTCTCTTACCTTCGGTAATCGAAAGTTGTGTTCTGTGCTGTCACATCAGATTTTTTGTGTCGACATATATTTAGTTCCTGACAGTACGGAACATATGAATTCAGATGTAAAATTTATAAGTATGTGAAAATATTTATATTTTGTTACCATGGCAACCATTTCTCCTATCTTTTCTATGGGGTACAAGAGTAAAGTGGTCTTCAGAAGATTTCAATCACAAAATGAGAATATACATTTTATAGAGAATCTAAAAAATAATTGATTTTTTGAATTTAAAAAAAAATCGTTGGAGCAAATTTTGAGAAAATCGAAAAAAACTGAAAAAGTACATCAGTAAAGTACTAGTACTCTTTGGCCGATTTTGATTAAAAGCTTATTTTTCCGGTCCCGGAGGGTGTTTAACTTAAATATAAAATTTCAACCTCCTAGCTCAATTCCTTCATGCTTAAAATTGAACACACACCCACACACCCACCCACCCCACACACACACACACACACAGACAGACCATGTCGCGAAAACCACTTTTTTGGATTCAGGGGACCTCAAAACGTGAAGATCCATCAAAATCTCGACATCGAATTTTTGACATGAATCCAATACTTTCTCTCTATATATATATTACATATATACATAGGTAAGAGAAAGTAAAAAATAAATGAATTTTTTTTTTATATAATAAAATATATAATAAATTTTGACCTTCGAGGAGAGAGAGCATTCAGATGAGTCTTTTAATACTTAATAGCTCTTGAGAACAAAATATTTCGAAAAAATATTTTTTCAGATGAAATAATATTTTAAAAAAATCAAAAAAAGCTCTCAAAAAATAAATCTAGCCTATACTGGTATGTAGGCCTATATAAATAAGTAGTTAATAATAATTTAATTAATATTAAATGATAAACAAGAAAGGTGATGAGTTTCAAGTTTGTTTTATTGGTGAAATAGTGTACACACAGTCTTTTCGGCAACATAGGCCATTTAAGACTTTAAACGATACCCGTTATTTGTAAATATATCAATTGGGGGTCCGGGCATGGTTAAGGTGCGCGTCTCGGGGTGCTAATTTTGGGAGATTTCAGCTGTCACAATTTTGAAGCTATCGACCTGAAATTTTTTTTTAAATTAAAGCTATTTAAAATATCTACAACTTATAGAAGCCCTTTTTTTTTGATTTTCGAAAAAATAAATTTTTTTTTAGATTAATCGCATTAAATAAAAGATATTTTTAAAAAATCCGCTCTATATCTTATAGATAATTAAATTAGTAATCATTGTTTTGAAAAATAATTAATTTTTTACCCTTAATTAATTAGCTGGAAACTTTAAAATGAAATGGAATAAATCCCTTGTATCCCTATGGGGAACAATAACGCCATCTCTTGCCGCCTAGAGTCAATCGTGTTTTAACGGCTTTTCGAGACGCGCACCTTAGAAGTTAAAATTAAAAAAAAAAACGCCATTTTTTCAAGGATGTTATGATCCTATATGGACCCTGTTATGCAATGGTGTGTCAAAGACCAAAAAATTCAAAATTTAGTTAACCACGGAATATTGTTTCAAATGCTTTAATTAATAGTATTTTTTATGAAATATGTCCTAAAAAAATTTATATTTAATGTTACTTGCACAATTGACGAAAAAAATTATATATAATCTAATGTAGACAAAAAAACTTTAATGTTGATTTTCTCAAAACTCGATGTTTGGTCTTTAACACACATTGCATAACAGGGTCTATATAGGTCTTGATTTTTTTTCCTAGAACCTACCATCAGCCTCCAAAATATATCCAAAATTTAAATTTATCGATTCAGCCTTCACATGAGAAAATTTTTTTTCTGATTTCTTACATTTTTTGCAGTACAAAATTTGAGTTTAATGCAACTTGTATTATTTCCCCTCATTTTTCTTTGCATTTTGCAAAAAAAAAAAACCTTACATGATGGAAAAAAACCATGCTCATATTTGGATTCAGCACACCTCAAAATATGAAGTTTAGCCAACAAAGTTGAGACAATTTTCAAAAATTGAAAAAACGCAGGTCGGGGTTATTAAATAAAAAAATTCGATTTTTTTTTTTTTTTTTTTGGAAGAGATATCCCTGGGACTCTCAATAATCCAAAACTAAATTTAGATTAAAATGTCCCAAATTCAGTGATATTTTTTTTTTTTTTTTTAATTCAACGACAAATATGGCTTCTTTTGTCAAAAACGCGTTTTAATGCGCCTTCTTGGAATATATTGATAAGAGATTTCTCAATGCCGACGGTTGATAAAAGATAAAAAAAAGAAGGGGAGAGAATCTCCAGTCAAAATAAAAAAAGAGGGTCTCTCACTCTTACTCTCTTTAAAAGAAACATGTGGTCTCTACAGTTTATAAAAACATATCATCAACATTCGGATAATAAAATTCCTCAAACAGACAGTAGGACAAGATTAAACCAAATTCAAATTTTGTATAAAAAAAGATTTATAGCTACATGCCAAAAGGAAAAAAAATCTTAACATCCTTTGGAAAAATCTCCAAAGAGAAAGTTAAATCTCAAATTTTCGAAATCTGTATAAAATTGTTTCACTAAAGAAAGATCCTCTATTGAATGCAAATAAATAAAAATGATGAAATTGGGACAAGGTGAAAAAATGATAATATAATTGTATGTTAGCGAGGGAAATAGCTGAATCAATATGTATTATGTATACATATAGGTAAGAGAAAGTACAAAATCTGGTGGGAGAGGTCGCAGAGCGCACAACTTTCTCTTTAGTAATTGAAAGTTGTGTTCTGTGCTTGTCACACAAAATCTTTTGTGTCGACAAGTATTTATATTCCGACAGTACATTAGAATTTAAGATGTAAAATTTATAGAAAAATATTTTTATTTTGTTATCATTGCAGCCAATCTCCTATTGTTTCCTAGGAAGTACAAGAGTAAAGTGGCCTTCAAGCAATTTCGAGGGAAAAATGAGAATATACATTTTAAAGAGTATCTAAAAAATAATTTATTTATGAATTTTAATCAAAATCCTTAGAATGACAATTGAGAAAAAAAAAAACTGAAAAAGTATATCAGTAAAGTACTAGTACGTTTTGGAAAAAAGCAGAATTTTGGCTAACAAATTTGTTAGCGCGACTTTTGAAAAGAGTTTTTGAATAAAAAATCTATCTATATGATTAAAAATAACGCGAGTCAATTCTCAAATATAAAATTTATTTTGTTACAAAGGCAACCATTTCTCCTATCTTTCCTATGAAGCACAAGAGTAAAGTGTGCTTCAAACAATTTTGAGGGCAAAACAAGAATAGACATTTGAAAGAGCATCTAAAAGATAATTGATTTTTGAATTTTAATCAAAATCGTTAGAGCGAATTTTGAGAAAATCGAAATATACTGAAAAAGTACATCAGTAAAGTATTAGTACTCTTTGGCCGACTTTGATTAAAAGCTTATTTTTACGCTCCCGAAAGGTGTTTAACTTATATATAAAATTTCAGCCTCATAGCTCAATTCCTTCATGCTTAAAAGTGAACACAGACACACACACACAGAGAGACAGAAAGACCATGTCGCGAAAACCACTTTTTTGGATTCAGGGGACCTCAAAACGTGTATATCCATCAAAATCTCCATATCGAATTTTTGACATGAATCCAATACTTTCTCTCTTAAAATATTAACATATATAGAGGTAAGAGAAAGTAAAAATATTTTGATTGGATCCAAAAATTTTTATCGTATCCGATTCTAGATATATATATAAAAAAAAACTGCCCTTGACAATTAAAACTCCCCTCATAAAAATGTTGGTTAATTTCCGCATGACTACAATAGTGATGCACCAAAAAAAAATAAAAATAAATAAAAATAAAAAAGAAGCCGAGATGCGAGCTGTTCGGGGAAGCCAGAGATCGAGAAGGCGCCTGTAAAAGTCGACCAGCCGGAAAACGAGACAGTCCAAAAGGGCCTTTGACGCCGCTCCCCTCATTTTATGGGGACGGTTATCAACTCTTGGAAATTGGCTTGATTAGGTAGCGAAAAAAATAACTTTATAAACGATTCATTAACGCTTGAGTTTTATAAGTAGCTAAGGGACACGAAAGAACAGGGCTGTGTAGCCAGGAAATCAATCCAGACGAAATTAATTGTTGTAAATTGTCCTTTAGAATCCAGGGAAATCATTTTAATAGAGTAAACTTGCCCTTTTGTCAAGACGCTATTTTTGCATTCACTATTAAAGATTTGTTTGGTCTTCTGAAAAGTTGCGATTTTCACATTCGATAGTTGGACATGTTAGGGTTGCCATGTTCAAAGGAATAGAAGCAATATTACTTGGAAAAGTCTTGTGTTTAATAATTTTATTTATTTATTTAATTTTACAATATAAAACATAACTCTTTCTTACGGTACGATGTAAGAGAAATGAGATGTGCTGTCTGTCATTTGGGATTTTATATAAGGGAAAATAATGTCACAGCAGTCGCGGATCCAGAGGTGTTTCTCGGGGGGGGGGGGGGGGGTAATCTGGTGTGACTGGTCGCACAGCACACAATAAAAAAATTTTTTTCGAAAAAAAGTTTGTTTTTTTTAAATCTCGGGGCGGGGGGGGGAGGTAATTACCGTCTTTATCCTCCCCCCTGTATCCACCCTTGTGTCACAGTAGATTCTTTTTGATTTATTTGTGTCAGATTATTTTTTTTTTTTTTTTACAGAAATTTGCACGCTAGCAGGGTTTTAGTATAATTTTTCACATCCCTTTATTTTCTTTAATGTCTTTTTTGGCATCAAATACCATTTAGGCACCTTCCTTATTTATTTCAAACATTAGTAGTCTCATATTCCTTTGAACATTGACACTATCTTTTGCTTCATTATTTAAGGATCAGTATTTTTAGTCAAAATATTGATAATAAAATATATTTTATCAGGAAAACGAATACTGATGCATAAAGCAAAAACTTTTCCTAAGTTCAAAAGGAAAGATACTTGTGAAAAATTGATATTTGTATTTATAAAAGTGTATTAGCCCCGAAGAAATAAATGGAGATTTTAAAAACAATAGAGCCCTTGGGCTTAGGGTAGTGGCTAACGTGCTGGCCTTCTATACAAAGGGCCGCGGGTTCGGATCCCAGGCAATTTGGATAATAATGAGTATCGTAAAAAGTCTTGTATGGCCTGAGTTGCCGAGAAGACTTTGCGTATGGGTTTGTGAATGGGAGTGCGAGTGGGAAAAAAAGTGTGAGTGTTTTAAAAAAAAAACATGATAGAGTAGTTTATGAGAAAATAACAAAAAATTTTAAAACACAAGAATATACGTATAATGAACCGGATCACGATTAGTATATTAGTACTAAATCTAAAAGTGCATCTAAAAAATAGTTCATAGGCTCTCTATATCAATTTTAATCAAAATCGAAGCGAATTTTGTGAAAATATAAAAAACTACTAAGGGCCGGTAGCTTCAACTATGGGTAACTAGTAGACCTATAGTTAGTTTGTAACATAGGCGTAGCCAGAAATTTTTGATGGGGGGTTCAAGAAATTTTTTTCAAAAATTTGAAAAATTTAAGATTATTTTAGGGTATTTATAAATCATTTTGGTTTTTTTTTTTTTTTAGCTAGAGTAAATTATTATATTTTACTTTCTCTTACCCTTATAGAGCTTAAATATCTAGTCATGGCATGGGTCCCATGGAGGGGGGGGCTTGAACCCCCAACCACCCTCCCCCTGGCTACGCCTATGGTTTGTAATACAGAAACCCTCTTATAGGGAACAAATCCTCTTCAGTATTAAAGGTTTTGTGAAGCTAGCAATTTAATAAAGACACAACTTGACCTCCTCCCGCTTGCTCAAATTAGGCGTACCTCCTAAATATGCAATAAAAGGGGAAAAAAAAAATAAGGATCACCCTGTATAAGAAGTGCAAATGGAACAAAAATATTATTAATTTATAGCTCTAAAGGCCCCACATTATGTACGATCAACAAACTTTAAAAATGACCTTTAATAAGCCCACAATCTTACGTCCACGCACTATTGGCATAGTGAAGGAAAAGTAAAGTTTTTACGAAGTTAATAGGCCTATAATAAAATTAAAATAAATTGAAGAAAATCGAATAACATGGCTAAATAAATTGCCTGGGATTTTTAACCCGTTGTTGTGTGAATCCCTCCCCCAACTCCTCCAACTACTTAACGCTATCTAAATGCTTTTCAATTAGTTTTTAACCATCTGCCAAGACAAGAAGACAGCGAGCGCTGCTAATGTTGCCCAGATGCGGCAGCTGGTGACGTCATCGACCTACGTATGCCGATTGGGAGAGTACCTTGCATCAGGAATATTTTAATATCAAACCAAACAATGCTTTGAAAATATAAATGTGAAAAACGCTAGCTCTGACCAAGATAAAGCCCCTGGATTGGAATAGTAATGATAATTTTTTTGTTTTTTTTTTCATAATTAAGAAAAGGCGAGGGTACGCCACAGGTGGGCCCGAGCCAGCTGAGGGGGTCCAGGGGAGTGAAGCCCCCCCTGTCTAGACGTGAAGCTTCTTATAATTAAGAAAAGGTGAGAGTCCGCCGCAGGCGGGCCCGAGCCAGGTGGCGGCGAATCCAGGGGGAGGGGAGCCCCCTGTCTAGACGTGAAGCTTCACATAATTAAGAAAAGACGAAAGTCCGCCGCAGGCGGGCCCGAGCCAGCTGGCGGGGAGTCCAGGCACATTTTAAATTTTAATATATTGGCGGAAACTAAATATATGTCCACACAAAAAAGCACAGAACACAACTTCGAATACCGAAGGAAAGGTGAAAGTTGTGTGTTGTGCGACAGTCACACCAGATTTTTTACTTTCTCTTGCCTATATACCGGTATACGTTAATATATAGAGAGAAAATGTTGGATTCGATGTCTAGATTTTAATTAAAATACATATTTTGAGGTCCCCCGAGTTCAAACAAGTGGGTCTTGCAAATGGTCTGGCTGAGTGTATCTCTCTACTCTCTAATTACCTGAATGCCTTCTCCTTTCATCAATTGTTTAAATACAACAGCCACTTTATCTCAATTCTTGTTTTGGCTTAAACTAGAGTTTATTTGTATAAAATACAACCTTTCGGTCATCCATGATAATAACGAGTGATTTATTTATTTTTAATAGAGGTTTTTCTCAAATATTTTTATATTAAAAATATGTATCTAAGCTTAAATAAATAAATATATTCATAAATGAAGAATACTCACATTAATAGCTCGCTCTGGGCGGGAAATGCTGGACCGGAGTAGCGCAGTGACGATGTGATCCGGGTGCCTTCTCGAGGCACATTGAAGGCAAAGGTGCCTCCAAGTGTATTCCCTGGGCAGGTGATGACGTCACACATAAACCTGTCCAGACAAGATTAAAAGTCTATAAGAAATCAATAGGTAAAATAAGAGAGTTATAGAAAGGCTCAAAACAAAAGAGAAAAATATTGTGAAAAGAGTGTTCGAGAGAGAGAAGGGGAAGTCTTATCGTTGGCTCATTAAACCTTATTTATTTGATATGTATAACATATCTTTTAAGGAATTCGAATATAAATTAATTTAAATAAAATAATTATTTTCTACTATACAAAATTTGATAGACAAAAATTTTAAGATTAAAAAAACAAAAAAAAAAATGCAATGTAATTGTGAATTTTTACTGGTCAAGTAGATAATGTCATTGTAGAATTAAACAATCAGAAAGACCATGTCGCGAAAACCACTTTTTTGACTCGAGGGACCTCAAAACGGGTATATCAATCAAAAATCTCGACATCGAATTTTTGCCATGAATTCAATGCTTTCTCTCTATAGATATTAACATATATAGAGGTATGTTTTTTTTAAGGTGTTTTTCGGCATCTAAGGCCATTTAGACCCCATCCCTATTTATTTCAAATGATTTGTAGTCAAATCAAATGAAATAAATTTTTCTCGCTTGGGACGGGAAGTGATCCCGGGACTCCGGTGCGAGATATAGAGGTAATATAAATAGATAGTAAAATTTATATTTGAATCATTCGATAACGGCAAGTAGGCCTATTCATATGAAAGTATCGAAAAAAAAAATCGAGTAAAAAATTTACTAGTATCTAACCAAAAGTATCGATACCCTTGCTATATATACATTGCCCAGAAATATTTCGACAACACATTGCCCAAAAATATTGCCAGACAATGTGCATTTTTTAATGCTCGTGAACAGGTAACACAGAAAAGTTGAAATAAAAGCAACTGTGAGTTATTATAAAACACTCAATAAATATTGAGTGAAACCTCACAATTAAACAGAAGCTCAGTATACTGGGTATAATGTTTCATTTAAAACCCACACCGCAACCCTTAAATATAATTAACATATTAATCTAAAAAAAAAAAAAATTTCGCTGTCATTGTAATTTAAAATTTTTAACTATAGTTGCGTGAAATGGAATTCGTGACGGGCGCTCGAAACGTCGACAGAATAAATTTGTTTTTTATTTTCCTTGGCTGACTCCATTCCACGCAACTATAGTTAATACTCACAGCCAGTATAATAAATAATTATTTAAAATTTTTATTTGGAAAAGTGGATTTCCGGCCCTCGGGGTTTGGTGTAGAGGTTAGCGTGCTAACCTCAGGGACGGCTTTAGTGGGTAGGCAGGGTAGGCAACTGCCTACCCAATAATAATGTCGGTTTTGGCATAAGCTACAACAGAGTTCAATTTTAATAGTTATTTATATCCACTGTTGTAGTTTTTTTTTTTTTTTTATTTAAAAAAACATTCACACTTTTTCTCATTCACACTCACACTCCACACACATTCACACTGTCTTTTCGGCAGCTCAGGCCATATAAGACATTTACGATAACCGTTATTTATGAATTATATATATTAGGGTCCAGGCATTTTATTTAAGCCATCTGGTATCAGATGGCTAAATAAAATCATCGGACTGCTGGGGTCCGAACCCGGACGTTTGGTATATGAGGTTACACCAACCTCTACACACGGTGGGCACTGTTGTAGTTAAACTATACTTTCTCTCTTATATATTAACATATATATAGAGGTAAGAGAAAGTAAAAAATGTCATCCTTTTCTGAGTAAGTAAACGCAAAACTTTTGAGAAAACAAACAATTATTTTAAAAAAGCACCCCGGAAAGTTGCCTACCCAATATCTTCATCCTAGAGCCGCCCCTGGCTAACCTCGTATACCAAAAGTCGCGGGTTCGGACTCCAGGCAGTCCGATAATTTTATTTAAGGCATTTGGATACCAAATGGCTTAAATAGAAATGCCTGGTCTCCCAATAGATTTATTAAAACATACGAGTATCGTTTAAAGTCTTAAATGACCTAAGTTGCCGAAAAGACGTGTGAATGTGTGTGTGAATAAGCAAAAAGTGTGAATGTTTAAAAAAAAAAAGGTGCGGCCAGAAATCAACAGCCCCTTATATCTAGGTAAAGGAAAATCAAGATGCATGGAAATTCATATAGGAGGTCCGGTGGAGAATTTTTTATAATTTTCCCTAAACTCGAGGCAATGGGTAGTGTTATTCAAAAATTTTGGCAGTGATATTAAAAGTCATACTTTTTTTTTTTTTTTTCTTTATTTCTCGGCTGTAGCACGGAGCCATTCAGCCATCCGAAAAAGTCATACTTAGATTATTTTTAGGATCTCTAACAATAACTATGTCAGAAAGAATGAGGGACCAAATCAAATCTAGAGTGAGCGTTAGATTTGGTCTTGGAGGAGATGGGGATGGGAGATGTAGAGAGCGTGTGTTGTTTCTCGTCAAGAGGCTGTCTGGCTGACTGGCCAGTCATTGAGATAACGTAACGTTCCAATCAGTTCAATTACCGAGACGAAGACAAGCAGATCGCTTGACAATTCCTTTCAACTAATTGAAACGTCACCTACACCATCGAGTGCTTATGTGAACCATGTGTCAAGAAACAATTACTGGCTAAGATCACACGTGCCATTTTAACCTCCATATATGTTAATATATTAATATATAGAGAGAAAGTATTGGATTCATGTCAAAAATTCGATGTCGAGATTTTGACGGATCACTAGCGTAACGTTTTTAGCGGCCCCCTCGCAAATTTTATTTCGGGCCCCACTATTAGACCATACAAAAAATATTTTTAAAATACCGTATACCCCTGAACCCTGAGGGCCCCGGGCCCTCTCAAAGAGAAATTTTCATTTTTTTTTTTTTTATCTAAATTTTTCCGTTTTTATCGGAGCTACAGTTTTTTAGTCCGGCCCGGTCCGAGGGCCCCCCAAGGTCCGGGACCCCCGCATCGCGGGGTCTGCGGGGGCGTACGTTACGCCACTGTAACGGATATACACGTTTTGAAGTCCACTGAATCCAAAAAAAGTGGTTTTCGCGACATGGTCTGTCTGTGGTGTGTGTCTATCGTGTGTGTGTGTGTGTTTGTGAACAAAATATGTCTAGAACGAAAAGAGCTAGGAAGTTTCAACATGGGACGTGACACAAAGCTTTTGATTTTTGAACAAAACTGACCAAAAAGTACTAGTACTTTACTGATGTACTTTTTCAGTTTCGATTTTCTCAAAATTTTCTCCAACGATTTTGATTAAAATTCAAAAATCAATTATTTTTTTAGATGCTCTTTAAAATGTATATTCTCATCTTGCCATTGAAATCTTCTGAAGACCATTTTACTCTTGTACTTCATAGGAAAGATAGGAGAAATGGTTGCCATGGTAACAAAATATAAATATTTTCCCATACTTATAAATTTTACTTCTTGAAAATCAAATGTGCCGTAAGCCCTAGGGGCTTGGTGTAGGGGTTAGCGTGCTAACCTCGTATACCAAACGTCGCGGGTTCGGACCCCAGGCAGTCAGATGATTTTATTTAAGCCATTTGGATACCAGATGGCTTAAGTAAGAATGCCTGGACCCCAATATAGACTAATTCATAAATAACGGTTATCGTCAAAGTCTTATATGGCCTAAGTTGCCGAAAAGACTGTGTATGTGTGAATGTGAGTGTGAATGAGAAAAAAGAGTGAATGTTAAAAAAAAAAGGCGAGGGTCCGCCACAAGCGGGCCCGAGCCAGCTGAAGGCAGTTGGCCAAGCTCCCCGCCGAAGGCGGGCGGTGCGGCTAGTTGTAAAATATAACAATGAACATAGAGCAATAACATTTAAAACACTTGTAGGGGCATAGACCTGTGTGTGAGCCCTTTGGGCGACCCGCCTAAGATAGACCGACAGTTTTGGGGGGACCCACTGTTTTGGACTTTCAAAACTTTGAATTTTCAACAAAATCTCTATGATAGCAATACTTTCCTTATATATTACATATATAGGTAAGATAAAATAAAAATCACGTTTGAAAATCCTTATTTTTTATCATTAATTTATTTTTGACAAAGATAATAAATAAAAATGTCAGTCCATTGATAAACAGGTTTGAAGAGAAAGAAAGGAAGAGAGATGCTATGCCATTGCTTATTCAGCCTCAGCTGATAAGAATTGGAATTATCATTTATATACAAAAACTGCAAGGGTAATCAATTCCTCTAGACAGGATGAATGGAGAATGCAACATGAATGAAAGGAAGAAATTGGATACATAAATAAAAAAAAAAAAAAAAGATTTGTATGGACATAGAAAATTGTATCAAAACAAAAGGATGAGTACATCATATTTATGTAGGAAAAAAGAGACGGGAGCCTTCCAGGGAACAGCAATCAGGTGAAATAAAAAGCTTTATCATTTGTTGCCGAAGTTTCGGGTACTAGTCGCAATTAGGGGTGTTCGATTATGAGAAAAAATAATCGATTATCGATTATGAAAAACAATCGATTATTTCGATTAATCGGTTATTGGGTCCGGACGAACGAAAAAAATAATCAAAATTAAATATACAAATAACCTAGTGTTTAATATGTATATTTAATTTTAATTTACAAAAAGTTTCAACGAGAACCAACGGTCAAAAGTTTAAATCTTATGAAAAAATAAATGAATATGAATGAATTTTTTTAATATACGCGTCTCACCCGACGAAAAAACAATCGAAATAATCGATTGCTATTTTTTTTATAATCGATTATTTTGTGCAGCCCTAGTCGCAATCATCTTCAGGGCAAGCAAAATTGATTGAGTCGAGGAATAGGTTTTATTATTGTATGCAATACATACTATTGATGCTAAGAATTAATAAAATCATATAGATATAAGCATGAAATTAAATTTCAGTACCGCATAACCTGTACTAAATATTGACAATTTTGCTAGCCCTGAGGATGAGTGCGAATTGCACCCGAAACGTCTGCGACAAAATATAAAGTTTTTTTATTTCACCTGGCTGCTGTTCCCGAGAAGGCTCCCAGGGACTTTCTTCCATCTAACTCAAGAAATCTGTATCATATTTATGTTTTGGAAAAGTAATTAACGAACGTGTTAAACAAATATTGCGATATCAGGGGAGTTTAAAAATTTCTTTGTCGACTAAGAAATTATAAATGGGAGAAACAAGCCGAGGTGTAGTATTGACAATCTTGGAATAAAAATGGTAATATCACAAAAAATGTGAAAAACACATGATATTTTTTTTTCTTCTCATAATTAAGAAAGGGCAAGGGTTCGCTGCAAGCGGGCCCGAGCCAGCTGAGGGGGGCCAGGAGGTGGAGGGGGGAGGGGCGACACTCCGAAGGCGGTTGGCGCGGCTAGTTTTCTAATAATATTTTATTTGCCGGTTTAGTGGAATTCAGGGCATTTTTTTTTGTATAGGCGGTAATGGTAATGTAAGAAATAAATGTCAGATTTTTTTTGATCGTATCCTAAAATGAGAGAGAGACCATATAAGAAGACGATTTCCGGTCGTTTACTGGCTATCTCTCTCATAAAAGTATCTGTGGGGGTGGGGAGAGGAGGTGTCAAAATCTTTTTAATGTCTTTACGATCGGATGCTGAGGGTCCTCGAAGGGGATAAGGGCCAGGAATGTAAGACACGCCCAGATCAAACACCTCTCAGCCGGCGAGCAATTATCATACAAAATTCCTGCATCTCATTCTTCTATCTGTACGTATTTGGAAAAAAAACGAATTAATTTTTTTTATATTTATTTAACCTGATAGTGACTTTATTTTAATGGAATTGCCTTAAAAGAGGCAACCGGTTTGTTGGGAAACCGGAATGGTTGCCTGAATAACAGGCGTCTTTTAAGCTTGTAGTTCAGAGATTTGCCGTCAGATGGCAGCAAGTCACGGGCAAAGAAATTTGCATAAGAAAATTGATGATCTCATGAATGAATAAGAATGTTGTTAATAATAATATATGAAAGCTATTATTTTTTTCTTGAAGGCTGAAACAGCGAGAAAAATCTTTTGCGGTACCCCTCTAGCTATTTTATTGAATGAATTGTAATTATATCATATTCGGATCTATGAAATATGTTCGAACAATTAATAAATATAAAAAAATTAGGCACGCGATAACGCGATAATATTTACTAATGGGGAGATGGAAATATCAGCCAAATTGGAATGCTCTTGGTTCAATAAAACTCCCAGGATAAGACGTTATTTACGACGAATTTATTTGGCCATCTTCACTTATTGTGAATTATACACATAATGAAGATGGCCAAATAAATTCAGGCCGAAACGTCTTATTCTGAGAGTTTTTTGAACCTAGAGTATTCCAATTTGGCTGATATCTTCATCTCCCCATTATAATCACATCATAGCCAATAGCCACAACTTCAAAAGCAAATACGTATTTACTAGGAACCGACCGAATATTCGGTTTCGGCCAGTTTCGGCCAAAAATCATTGTTTCGGCCGTAGTTTCGGTTTCGGCCAAAAAGTAGCCGAAACCAGAGTCTGAAAAAATGGGATGAGACTCGCATGCAAAAAAAAAAAAGGTCAAATGATTTGCACTTGAGCACTTGAGAGAGAAAAAAATTTAGTCTCCCTAAAAAAAAGTTAAAATGATTTTCATGGAAGGGAAAAAAGAAAAGAAAAAAAAAATTTTATAGGAAATACAAGTTTCGGTTTCGGCCGAAACTAAGGTTGAGGCCGAATATTCGGTTTCGGTTTCGGCTGAAAGTCTTGTTTCGGTCGGACCCTAGTATTTACTAACTTATATTCCTCCAGGGGAGGAAAAAAAATTATCATTACTATTCCAATTCAGTGCCTGCTTGAAGATTTGTTTAGAATGTAAAGAATACATAAATATTTTTTTTCTATGCATTTTCTATGAGAGAAATCGTAACTTTATTAATAACTTTAATTAATAACTGCCCTCGGGGCGTGGTGTGGAGGTTGGCGTGCTAACCTCGTATACCAAACCCGGCGGGGTTGGGCCCAAGCAGGCCGATTATTTTATTTAAACCAAATGGAAAACAGATTGTTAAAAAAGAATGGCCGGACCTTATTTTATTTATTATAATATTATTTTTATGGGGGGGGGGGGAGAGGGGGGGGGGGGGGGGGGGGGGGGGGGGGGGGGGGGGGAAATTAATAACTCAAAAAGTTAATAAGAATTTCAGATTGAAAATAATTTTCCGGAAATCGCTAGAAGGTCCTCTTTAAGCAGAAAAAATTTGGTTTCGAAATTCCAAAGGGAGAAATAGAGCGTGGCAAACAGACGGACGGACATTAGCGAATATATATATACAGATAGATTTTAACTTTACAAACGATGTAACACCTGTTTATTCACTATTATAAACTACTAAAGGAATTTTATAATAGATTTTAACGTTTAATTAAAATATTAGCAAAAAATTGGCCTTAGAATCTTTAAGAACTTGGAGACTATAATACTAAAAGAGGGAACTCCCTTTCGTTACTTCGCTCAGGCAGAACTATGCGAAAGTTACAACACATATTTTAGACCCAAATGCTTTGTTTTTTTTTCTTTTTTGCTTTCTCTTACTCTATATACTGTATGTTAATATATATAGAGAGAAATTATTGGATTTATGTCAAAAATTTGATGTCGAGAATTTGACGGATACGCGTTTTGAGGTCCCCTGAATCCAAAAAAGTGATTTTTGCGACATGGTTTGTCTGTCATCAAAATATCTGAAGAACGAAGAGCTAGGAAGATGAAATTTTATATTTAAGTTAGGCATCCCCAGGAGACGTGACACGAAGCTTTTGAACAAAATCGACCAAAGAGTACTAGTACTTTACTGATGTACTTTTTTAGTTTTTTTTTATTTTCTCAAAATTAGCTCCAACGATTTTGTTTAAAATTCAAAAATCAATTATTTTTTTAGATGCTCTTTAAAATCTCATTTTGCAATTGAAATCTTCTGAAGACCACTTTACTCTTGTACTCCATAGAAAAGATAGGAGAAATGGTTGCCATGGTAACAAAATATAAATATTTTCCTATTCTTATAAATTTAAAATCTTGAAAATCGAATGTACCGTACTGTCGGAAATTAAATACATGTCGACACACAAAATCTGGTGCGAAAAGCACAGAACACAACTTTCGAGTACCGAAGGTAAGAGAAAGTTGAGTGCTGTGCGACAGTCACACCATATTTTTTACTTTCTCTTGCCTATATACCGGTATATGTTAATATATAGAGAGAAAATGTTGGATTCGATGTCTAGATTTTAATTAAAATACATATTTTGAGGTCCCCTGAGTTCGAACAAGTGGGTCTTGCAAATGGTCTGACTGAGTGCTCTCTCTCTCTCTCTAATTACCTGAATGCCTTCTCCTTTCATCAATTGTTTAAATACAACAGCCACTTTATCTCAATTCTTGTTTTGGATTAAACTATAGTTTATTTGTATAAAATATAACCTTTCGGTCATTCATGATAATAGCGAGTGATTTATTTATTTTTAATGGAGGTTTTTCTCAAATATTTTCATATTGGAATATTTTCTAAGCTTAAATAAATAAATATATTCATAAATGAAGAATACTCACATTAATAGCTCGCTCTGGGCGGGAAATGCTGGACCGGAGTAGCGCAGTGACGATGTGATCCGGGTGCCTTCTCGAGGCACATTGAAGGCGAAGGTGCCTCCAAGTGTATTCCCTGGGCAGGTGATGACGTCACACATAAACCTGTCCAGACAAGATTAAAAGTCTATAAGAAATCAATAGGTAAAATAAGAGAGTTATAGAAAGGCTCAAAACAAAAGAGAAAAATATTGTGAAAAGAGTGTTCGAGAGAGAGAAGGGGAAGTCTTATCGTTGGCTCATTAAACCTTATTTATTTGATATGTATAACGTATCTTTTAGGGAATTCGAATAAAAATTAATTTAAATACAAAAATTATTTTTTCCAAAAATTTCAAAATGAAGAGAGTGAAACATGAAACATTGGCTTATTTATTTAAAAAATATCACTTTCTCTTACCTATGTATATATGTAATATATACTCTATATAGCCTAGAGAGAAAGTATTGGATTCATGTACACAAATATATCTTGCTATCTTAAATAAAATAGTATAAGGTTATTTTATGGCTGGTGGAATTCGTATCAGGAATGAAAGTTGGAAGAAAAATGCAGCCAGAATTTTTTCTTTAAAAATATATTTCAACAGCTGACGTTTCGGCTTTGGTCAAAGCCATCCTCGGAGCTGCTGTTGGACTTCATATACATATATTTTGCATTGTATCCGGTATTAAAATTAATTTAGGATATAACATCAGGGAAAAAAGTTTTCAGTTCAAGATAAACCTTTTTCCTTCTTCTATCACCAATACAATATATTTATTTATTTATTTTTGGCCCTAATGTGATAATTGACTCAGGGCAGTACAATTTCATCTAATCTAACGTCAGCTGTTGAAATATATTTTTAAAGAAAAAATTCTGGCTGCATTTTTCTTCCAACTTTCATTCCTGATTAAATAAAATATTTTCATTAATTCTAATTAGATTTTGATTGCGACTTCTTAAAAGCCATGTAATATTCCCTCCTCTACAATCGGTGGGCAGATAAATTTCGCAGACTCCCGGAGCCTGGAGACATATTTTATCCCCAGGGGATGCCGTGAAGTCAACCCAGACGAATCGATCCTAATTAAATGAAATTACTCCTTCTCTCTCCTTTACTCTTTCACGAAACAAAAGCAGAAGGAGGGATGTGAGGATAAGATAAGGGATCTATCTCATTTCCGTTTCTTCTTCTTCTTTCAACGTGAGAAAAAAAGATGAGTTTTTTTCATTTTTTTCTTTTTGGATATAACCAATTTGAGGCGGTTTACTTTCTGCTCCCATATAATCGTGGCGAGAATGAGGCGTTTTCTCCGGGCAGATCAAATTGGAAGATAAATGGAGCAAATCTGTTGCGCAGGCCCAAGGAAGCTGCGCTGTATTCTATTCTCTCACCCTCTGTGATTTTGATATTATTAAATATCATAGTAACCATTTTTTTTTAAGGAAATACCACCATTATGACACTTTCAAAATATATATTAAATTTCATATTAAACTCAGAAATCAAATATGTCTATTTTTAAATTTATCGACGATATTTTATCCCAAAATAGAAATACTACTATGAATGTATAATGGTAACCCTTCTGTTTCTGTTTAGCCAACTGCAGTACATATACCTACTAGGCATTTGAGGTGCGAAAAAATTATTAGACCCTTGATTAAATATAAATTCTACTGTCAAAAATTAATAAATAAAATAAAAATTCAAATTAGGAAAAAATATTCAAGTTCATTGCTAAAAAACTTGCGATTCATTCATTCATAAGTCATATTAAAATTTTTGTCGTATGATAAATAATAAATTATTTATTATTTATTATTTATTTTATAGACTGAATCAAATATTTCTAAGAATTTTATTCTATCAATTTATTCACCGTTCGTCATTCGCTAATCTTGTTTTTTTTTTTTTTTTTTTTTGCATTGACTCACTTTCAAAGAAGAGGACGAATAATGTGTAGAGAACGAGTGGGTGATGTAAAACGAGCAATTAAATAACCAGGTAAAAACACGTATATATATTTATGGATGAATAGGGCAACAAAAAATGTATGACGACATACATTTTCAGATTAAATTATTAATCAAATTCTGATCTTTGAAGATTATTAAATAAGTATTTAAAAAAGAGCAGAAGAAAACAAACACCTTTGGAAATAATAATGAGCCTTTTAATTATTTAAATATATTTTTTTTTACTTTCTCTTACCTTATATATGAAATATATAGAGAGATAAAGTATTGAGAATATGTCAAAAATTTGATGTCGAGATTTTGAAGGATACACATGTTTGGAGATCCACTGACTTGTGAGTCCAAAAAAGTCCCGCAAATTGGTCTATATATGTGTGTGTGTGTAATTTTAAGCATGAAGGAATTGAGCTACTGGATTGAAATTTTATACTTGAGTTAGGTACCCTCCCGGACGCTCTCAATAAGCTTTTGAACAAAATCAGCCAAAAAGTACTAGTACTTTACTCTTGTACTTTTTCAGTTTTTTTTTTTTTTTTTTTTTTTTTTTGATTTTCTCAAAATTCGCTCTAACAATTTTGTTTAAATTCAAAAATCAATTATTTTTTATATGTTCTTTAAAATGTCTATTCTCATTTTGCCCTTGAAATCTTTTGAACTTAACTCTTGTACTTTCATTTTCCGGCTCTTCCTTCTGTACATACACTGTTAAATCCCTATGGGGATTTGTTGTTAATTTCGATTCAAAAGGGGGTCGGGTCCCCGGTCCCCTTTGGAACTTTTTACACATTTAAAATTTTACTTATGAAATTTTCTATTTATTTAGGATTCTCTATTGTATATAAAATATCCAAATATAAGATTAAAATTTTGAAAAATAACCCTAGTTTAATCAAATGGCTTAAATAAGAATCCCTGGACCCCAAATATATATATTAATTAATCAACGTTAAAGTATTAGTCCTGAGTTGCCGAAAAAACAGTGGGAATGTGAGTGTGAGTGTGAAAAAAGTATGAGCGTTTAAAAAAAAAAAAAAAAAAAAAAAAAAAAAAAAAACAGTTTATTTCAAACAGTCAACATTTAAAATGCAAATTTTGGGGGAACTAAATATATCTCGAGACAAAAAAATTTGATGTAACAAGCACAGTACACAACTTTCTCTCACCGAAGGGTAAGAGAAAGTTGTGTGCTGTGCGACCATCCACACCAGATTTTTAAATTTATAAAACTCAAAATGAAAGAGCAATGCAGTTTTATTTCATAATATTTTACGAGTTATTCAGTTTATATCAACGTTTGCGAGTCCAGACTCAGCAGAAAATAAAAAAAGATAACCGAGGTTTAACAGGAATGCTTATCCAGGACATTCCAGGCAGCTGATGTTTACATTCAAGACTACCTTGAGATTAAATTAAATGTATTTATAACATTAAGTTAAATTTAAAATAATAAATCTTTTTGAATATTTTATATGCATGTACCAATTTAGAAATGATGAAAATAATTTAAATTTTTTTGCGCATTTTTTCTCAGTTATATCAATTTATTTACCTACTTATTCAAAGAATTTACTAATAATTCAGATTTTATTCTGTAAAAACAGACGTTAAAATTTATCATAAATTGGGCGTTAAAAAGTAAAAGTAATAATATCTTATACTATTAAACGAGCAATGTACGTTTGTTTGTTTATATACAGTATATGCATATCAGTTCTCGAAAATGGCTCTAACGAATTTTTTCAAATTTTAAAAATATACTATTATTAAATTTTTATTGTGGTCCCAAAATGAAATTGTGCTAGGTCTCCCGTTTGGGAAAATTCGGGTACTAGTACTTTACTGGTGTACTTTTTTAGTTTTTTCCAATTTTTTTCTAAATTCCCTTTAAAGATTTCTTTCAAATTTTAAATATTTGCTGGTTCCGGTATAGGAACAAATTGCCCTAGGTCTCGTCTTCGGGAAACCTTGAGTACTAGTACTTTACTGGTGTACTTTTTTAGTTTTTTCCAATTTTTTTGAAATTCATTTTATAGATTTTATAATGGTCAAAGCTTAGTAGGCTTGTCTCCTGACCAATCCCTCCCTCTCTTTACTCAGCATCCACAGATTTAGAATATATCTCTCTACGAATATTTAAATTTTAATTAATGAGCCTCAAAACGTGTATATCCATCAAAATCTCGACATCGAATTTTTGACATGAATCCAATACTTTCTCTCTATATATATTAACATATATATAGAGGTAAGAGAAAGTAAAAAGTAAAAACGATCGAGCTTCGGCTCGGTCAATCCGAAACTAATTTTGAAACTGGCAGTAAATAAATAAAAAAATAAAATAAATCTAAATGCACTGTGCCTTACAAAAAATCTTTCAAATACGGAAGGTACAAAAAAGTTGTTGGCTGTGCGACCAGTCACATCAGATTTTAATATTTAATAAAAAGGGAATAAGGCCTTAAGATAAAGGAGAGATAAAGAGGGTTAATAAGAATATATATATATATATATATATATATATATATATATATGAATTCATTAATTATCCTTGATGCGAGCCTGATGGTCCTTATAAAATGGCAAAAAATATTTTACTCAATTGTGCCATTCGACATTCTGAGGAATTTTGTTGACACGGTTCAGGTTGTTATATATTTTTATTTTATTTATATACCTTGTATGTAACTTATGTTTTTTAATTTTAATTTTATCATTGATCTTATTATAATTATTTGTTGATTTGTGCGCATGTGATGTAAGAAAACCAAATTTCTTTCTTTTGACTGTAAACTCCTAAACTCACTCGCTCCTTTCTGTTATTGATTGTAGCCCTGATGATGGTCGTATATCTGACCGAAACGTCGGCTTGAAGTGATTATTAAACGAAATAAACCTAGCTGCAATCGCTCTTTCTTTCTTCCTTACTACGAGATCTACTCGGCTATCCACCTCACTTTAATAAAACCGATAATATGCAAAAGTATTTATTTTTGGTCGATGTCCTTATAATAAAATTGATCATCCTTACGGCCATGTACAAACAAAAAGTGTTTCAACTAAATATCTATCTCTACTTAATTAGTTTACACTTTTAAGGGCTTCGGTAATAAATTAAAAATTTATATATAAAGATAATTTCAAAAAATCTGGTGTGACAAGCACAGAACACAATTTTCGATTACCGAAGGTAAGAGAAAGTTGTGTGCTGTGCGCCAACCACACCAGATTTTTTGTGTCGACATCTATTTAGTTTCCGACAGTAGGTACGGACTATGTAGTAGACTACGGTACATACAGACAGACACACAGACAGACCATGTCGCAAAAACCACTTTTTTGGATTCATGGGACCTCAAAACGTGAAGATCCTAAAAGCATGATTTTTTGAAATCCTTCAAAATGAAAATGAAAAGAAGTATAAAAACTATAAAAATCGGAGTCATTTACGAGGGTGTCAAAAAAAAGAGGCGAGAAATGTCATAATTCATTTCAGCGGACATTTTTGCCCCCTTTTGTTTTTAAGGGCCTTCGCCTTCCCTATTTTTCCATTAAATGTCAAATAAATTTTAGCAAGAGAACCCTTCTAAAATGGTTCATTGAATTTAATTATTAAAGAAACATATGTTCCGGACAGTAAAAAACAATATGGTGTGACTGGTCGCACACAACTGTGGAGTTGAAATTTTGTATTTAACTTAAATACAAAATTTCAACTTCGTAGCTTATTTCCTTCTTGCTTTATTTTGAACACACACACAAACCAATTTTGGACTCAGGACGGCTATTTCCATCTAAATTTCTACATTGAATTTTTGATCTGAATGAAATACTTTCTATATAATCCTATATTGGTAAGAGAAAGTAAAAATAAGATCAAAATTCATTCTATTGTACAAAGAATACAGTATTAATACTGTAGGTATCTGTTACAAAAATATCAAAATTTATTAAAAAAAAAAAAAAACAAGTTGTCAAATAATTATTAATAAAATATATTCTTATGCTAGGGGACAAGAGATCGCATCCCGTCTCATACGACAAATAAATAAAAGGGGTGTAAATGGCCTTCGAGGACGAAGAAGACCTTAAATGAAATAAAAAATCTGGTGTGATGCAGCACAGACTCTCTCTTACCTTCGGTAATCGAAAGTTGTGTTCTGTGCTTGTCACACCAGATTTTTTGTGTCGACATGTATTTAGTTCCCGGCAGTAGGGAATATTTGAATTCAGATGTAAAATTTATAATTATGGGAAAATATTTATATTTTGTTACCATGGCAACCATTTCTCCTATCTTTCCTATGAAGCACAAGAGTAAAGTGGTGCTTCAAACAATTTTGAGGGCAAAACGAGAATATACATTTGAAAGAGCATCTAAAAAATAATTGATTTTTGAATTTTAATCAAAATCGTTAAAGCGAATTTTGAGAAAATCGAAAAAAACTGAAAAAAGTACATCAGTAAAGTACTAGTACTCTTTGGCCGATTTTGATTAAAAGCTTATTTTTCCGGTCCCGGGGGTGTTTAACTTAAATATAAAATTTCAGTCTCATAGCTCAATTCCTTCATGCTTAAAATTTGACACACACCACACACCCACCCACCCACCCACCCACACACACACCCACAGACAGACCATGTCGCGAAAACCACTTTTTTGGATTCAGGGGACCTCAAAACGTGAAGATCCATCAAAAATCTCGACATCGAATTTTTTGACATGAATCCAATACTTTCTCTCTATATATATATTACATATATACATAGGTAAGAGAAAGTAAAATATATATATATATATATTCTTTGAAGTATGCAAAAACTCTTTTTGAGAGTTTGATATGGTCAAAAATAATCAAATACACTTGTCTGAATCTAAAATCTGTGAAAATTAAAACTGAATAGGGTTTCTGCACTACAAAAAAAAAAAGCCAATTAACAGAAACTCCACTAACTACCCCTAGATGAAGCTACCGGCCTTGTTGTACTAACTTTAACCTTCACCAAATTAAACAAAAAACAAAATTAGCTACCCAGTGGGCTTTTAAATTAAAAAATTGGTGTTGGCCCAACTTTCTCTTACCTTCGGTAATCGAAAGTTGTGTACTGTGCTTGTCACACCAGATTTTTGTGTCAACATGTATTTAGTTTCCGACAGTAGGGTACAATTGAATTCAAGATGTAAAATTTATAAGTATGGGAAAATATTTATATTTTGTAACCATGACAACCATTTCTCATATCTTTCCTATGAAGCACAAGAGTAAAGTGTGCTTCAAACAATTTTGAGGGCAAAACGAGAATATACATTTGAAAGAGCATCTAAAAAATAATTGATTTTTGAATTTTAATCAAAATCGTTAGAGCGAATTTTGAGAAAATCGAAAAAAACTGAAAAAGTACATCAGTAAAGTACTAGTACTCTTTGGCCGATTTGATTAAAAGCTTATTTTTCCGGTCCCGGGGGGTGTTTAACTTAAATATAAAATTTCAACCTCCTAGCTCAATTCCTTCATGCTTAAAATTTGAACACACAGACAGACACACACACAGACAGACAGACAGACCATGTCGCGAAAACCACTTTTTTGGATTCAGGGGACCTCAAAACGTGAAGATCCATCAAAATCTCGACATCGAATTTTTGACATGAATCCAATACTTTCTCTCTATATATATATTACATATATACATAGGTAAGAGAAAGTAAAAAATGTCTTCAATTAAATTTTTTATCTAATTAAAACACGTTGATTCGATTCACGTTTTAATTCTCTGTGGCCGATTGTTTGTTTATAATTATGCTAATGAATTTCCAATCGTATTTTAATTAAATTTCACTCTTGTTGACCGAGTGATATTTAACAACTGCTTTTTTTTCTTTTTTTTTTCCTTTTAAAAATTTCAGGAGAAACTTTTTTTTAATCGTGTGGAATTTATAATAATTTAAAAGTCATGGTGATTTAATTTTTCGAATGGCTTTTTCATCGATCTTTTCAAGCTCTCTATTTTACATTTTTTTTTTTTTTGCCTCTTGTTATTATTTTTTTTTCTCCATTCCCACAAATAATCGATCTAATAAATTATAATTTTATAATTCAAGATTATGAATATGAGCTTCCTAAGTCCGAGGCTGGTTTCTTTTACAAATTTTTCATTTCCTAAGGGGGAAGCTTTGACTCCTGGCCTGAATAAATAATTTAAAAACTAAATTTAATTCCCCATCTTATTAGTGATGCATCATCGGATTGAAATGATGTCGAGGTCCCAAGTATCGTAGGCTATCGGCTCCGAGACGTGCGTCATCCAGCATCCCGCATTCAATCAATCAATAGGTCACATTCCAGTTGCAATTGATTCAATAAATATCAATTATTTACTCGGATTTTAATCGGCCTAATTCTTTCCCCTTTCATAGCAAACCTCAATTGAGATGTTTATACCAGATAGAGGCGGAAGAAAGCAAAGAGAGGAAGGATAGTATGAATGAATGCTCTCTCTGTTACCAAGTGTCATTATTATTATTATTTCTTAAATAAGATTATGCACGTGTCGAATCTGCGAGCAGAGTTGGACAAAATACTTTTAAAAAGTATTTCAAATACAAAGTATTTTGAAAAATGTTGATAATAAAAGTGGCAGTCCAGCGATTAGAATGTTGAAGGAAGAGAGGATGTCAGCCAAAAAGGAGCCTCTATCGAATAAAAATCTCCACTAAGAAGACGTTTCGGGTTTAATTAGATAAATCAATCATCAGTTCTTAAGAGATTATTGGCAATCTCAAGGTATACACCGTTGAGATGCAGATAGAGTTGTTATATATAAACATATACAAAATTATATAAAAATACAAAATTTGCATATCAGTTGTTAGATGCTCATCAGTCAACACGGCCAAGTCTCAAATGTATATGAAAAATTTTGAAAAATGTGTATTTTCGTCACAAAAGACAAAATACTTGAAATAATATATCTTGGTACAAAATACAAAAGACTAATTTTGAAAATACTTTTTTCAAATACAAAATTTTTGTAATTTTTGTTATTTTGTAATAATTTGTTTGCTATTAATGTTATTTTGTTCATTTTCATTGATATTAATTTTTTTTTTAAATTGTTATTTTGTATTTGTATATTGTATATTTGATATGAAATTTGTATAAAACTTTTGTAAAGCTTTACCCCTATGGCCTCTGGCTAGAGGGAGAAATAAAAAAAAAAATACATTTTTTATATTAATATCATAATTTTTTAAGTAAATGTTAAGTTAGTATAGAAATTTAAAATATATTTTATTATTAATACAAAACCCAGAATAAACCCTACATAAACATTAAATATATGTGAATTAAATTGGGAAGCAGTGTGTGGCTGTCGATGAAATTAATTAATGGGAAGAGGATTTTTAAAGAATCTTCTTATGAATTTCGTGACAAAAAGAAATTTGTAGTACCAGCGCACAGGTATGGTCTCTGCTGCCCTATTGCTAGATTATCCAGATTGGGAAATGATGAGCGTTGTCCGAACATGGACATACCAACAATTAGTGTATTTAAGACAAGGGCTAAATTGTATATATTGAATGTATGTAATTAATACAACAAAATTGAAGAAATGTAAATATATTTGTATTTGGGCTAATTGCCTGTGTAATAATAAATAAATAAATAAAAAGTTATATTGTATTTTCATGTATTTTTAAAATACTTTTTGAGGTTTAAAATGTATTTTCGATATATGCTAAGTATCTTGATATAAAATATAGAATGTAACGAAAATACGTATTTCGAATACATGTATTTTCGTTAGTGCCCATCTCTGCCTGCGAGCTGGTTTGAGTGACACATTTGCTTATTAAGGGGTCATCCACATATTACGTAACGCGTTCCCCCTAACGCGGGGGGGGAGGTCTGACCAAAACGTTACTAATTGTGAAATGGGGACATGGTGGTAACTAAGAAATTTGGCTGGGGGGCCATGGGACCAGCTTCCTCCGGGGGCCCTGGAAGGTCCCATATTGACTCAATTTTTCTTGAGTCGGTGATCTTTCTGAGGGGGCCACGAGCTTTCTGGGGGGGGGCTCCGGGACCCCCTTAGTTACGCCCAAACATGGGGGACCCGGGGGTTTCTCTAAGCGTGACATAACAATTCAAAGTTGAAAGGCCAAATTATTTTCGCAAGAGCAAAAAATGAGTGATTATTTGAGCAATGAGGGAAAATTTACAAAAAAAAAAATTAAAAAAAAAAAAGGTAAAATGATATTAATTTTGGGTAAATTTACTGAAAAAAAAGTAAAATGATATGAATTTTGTACAGGAAATTTTAAGAAAAAGTTTCGGTTTCAGGGGGGGTAGTTGCACTATAATATACTCATTTTGCCCTGCATTCTGTTGGTTTCATTTTTGCACACTAGCAAAACGTGCACCTTTTGACCAGGATAGCGTGCTTTTTTATCATGGCAAGTGAAACGAACAAACGATATTAGTGAACTAAAGTTAATATTTTCAAAGATAAATTGATAAATTAAAAAGTATTAAAAATTTTGAAAATTTTCAGCCCTATGTATTCAAAGAAAACCTAAATTGAATCATAAAATTTGGTTATATATTATCGATGATAAGTGTTTAGGCATAGATTGTCTAGATAGAATAATCGATTGGTTCTGGAACAAATGGTTGGAAAATCAGATGCCCCAGAAAGGCAAGAGATCCTGGGATCACCCCGCTCGAAGCCACCAAATACAAAATGTTTTGATTTTTCCACCGGTATAACTTATAAAGACTCTATTTCATGATCAAAATTAATTTTATTATTACAAATAATTAAATTAAAGAAAGAATACAAGAGTATCAATATATATAAATTAGAATAATAGTAGAATATAAAAGGGGAAGAAATTTACCTAAATTGGACTCGTATCTCAGGAGAAATTGGCTTTTTTGGAAGAGCTCGACGCACGTCCCCTCGTTCTCTTCAATGGCTGTCTCACTACTAAATGCATAAGGCTAATAAGAGAGAAACTGACACGGACCCACCCTCTCTCTAAAGTAACAGACTCACTACTAACGTCTCAGGACAGGTTCTAAGGCTCTAGACATCGCCACCTTCAACATGTCTCAACTTGCAAAGGAATAGGGATAAGTATAATCCAATCTAATGAGAAAAAAAGCTACAAATCAGGAATTTATATAACAACGAAGGGGCTATAGGATCGTGTAGTTTAAGTATAACCCAAACTAATAGGAAAAAGGTATCAAATAGGAATTTATATAACAATGATTTGATCTTGAAGGGGCTATAGGATCATGTAGTATTAAAGGCAATATTAAAATATTAAAATAAGGACAACTTTATATAATAAAAATTATATGAAAGAAAGAATCACAAGTGTTTATTTAAATAGCAGTTCTTAGGGAAATTGAAATCAAAGAAACATCAATTATATTGTATATTTTAAGCATTCCATCTTAGATTAATTTCAGGGATTATATAGAGAATGGTGGTTGGTGATCATTTGGATATAAAACTGGTATTTTTTCAGTATTTTTCTCAGGCTGAAGGAGTTCCTTTAAGCAAATAAAATTTATTTATTTAATTAAATACAAATCTCTCCCTGAGGAAGAGTGTCGCCTCTTTCAGTTGACTTACAGTTTAATAATAAATGAGTTTTTTTCAATCTTTTATAGGATACAATATTTTAAACAATTTTATAGGCTCCCTGCCTGGCTGCTTTCCTCTTCAATCCTTTATTCAATTCTATACAGCCACTTTCTACATTAAATTTTAAACAATTTGTTTTAGTTATAACTTATACTTTTTTCTTTTGTTTCGAACTTGGATTGGTTTGGGGATTTATTCATATACAAGTGGTAAAGCCTTCGGCGAGCAAATGCTTCAAATTTATTCTTGCTAGCTGTTTGGAAATTTTGCAGCCCAGATAGGCACATACACAGAGGATCAGGAAGTAAGTCGCTAGCGCTTTATATTATAGAATGATATTTTGGCAACTTTATTTCATAAGTGCATTGTGATGACTTTTTCTTCTTTTTTCATATTTTCCAACACTTTCTTTCAACTTTCCTTGAGTTGATATTATCAAACCGACTCTTATTAAGTGGTTGTTAATGTTGATTCCTGCTGGTGGATTGGCTATGACTCGAAGTATCTTCGACTGGATTCTTTCTATTGCTAGGTCGTTGGACTTAAGCGATGTACGAAAACGATGCCACACAGTATAATTTCTTACTTGTTCAATGATGTCTTCTATGAACTGTTGAAATCAAGAAAGTAAAAGGAGAAACACATCATCTTTATAGCAGGAGAGGTCAAGTGTGATAAGAAAATTATAATAAAAAAAAAAAAAAAAATCATTTTCAAAAAGATTTATTTCATGAAGTTGCTGGCGCCACCGTTTTTTGTAACCAGAATGCCGCATTTCTAAGATTTTATTTTTCAAATCCCTTGTAAGATTTCTGCCATTTTTTTTTTTGCATCGTCTGGATCAGAATCTTAAATTTAATAATTTTTTCAAGGACAGTCCCGCCTGTCCTCTCCTCTCGACGGTCCTCTTTAGAAGATAAATATTTCTTCTTTCTTGACATATATATTACTCATAAATTTTATCAAAAAATTTGTCCTCATATATTAAGTGGCCGCTCGCTTAAAGCATGTAAGTGAATAATCTCCTGATGAGTCACAGCCGAATTGTCCGAGGAGAGGATCCCGAAGGAGATTCAGGAGATTCCAAATGAACGATGCTAAGCAACTCTGACTCAGCTCTCATTTAATCATTCTTTTCTATGAGGTCAGGGACTCCAGCCGTCGACAACAACGCTATATTTGGCCTCATACCATCGCTAAATTCTTAATGGCTATACTTGGAAGAGTCTACCGCTTATTATTAATGATACATTAAAGCTTTTTCTTTCGTATATAAAACAAGGATTGTATAGGCACCAAAAAATGTCGATATTAGGATGGCTTTTAATTTTCAAGTTTGATAATTTTTTTTTTGGACTTAGCAGCAGTTTTGTTTTTCAATTTTTCTAAAGACACATGCAGTTCACTGAAGGGGTAGCCCAAGAAAAACTATCAAACTTGAAAAATAAAATCCTCCCCAATGTTTATGTACACGGGAACAAGATGATGGATTACAAACAAATTATTTTAATCAAGGATTAATTAGAAACAAACCAGCTCAAGGATTTCCTAATTTTACTCCTTTGCCCCCTCTCCTCTCCAGGCCAAAGAATTTTATCTATTCATAAATAAATTAATTAAACTATTCGAGTTCAATGCTGTCAAATTAGAAAAAAATAATAATAATTAATAATTTAAAATCCATTAATAATCTACTTTATCAAAACTAGATAAGATAATATTATTAGGCCTACTCTTTATTTTAAAAAATATATTTTTTGTAAACTTATGAGGAACGATAACCCCGAATATTATTAATCTCATCTCAATTATATTTATATATTTATTTACTAGTAGTCATATCCTTTTGATGTCTAATTTTAAATTCCGATTGCGCCATCAAATGAAATATTAAATAAAAAATAAATCACTTTATTCTCTAAATAATTTCCATATTATTCACTTCTATTAAAAAAAAAAAAAAAAAAAAAAAAAAAATACTTATCAATCAGAGGAAATGCCATCCCTCAAAAAGAGGCCACGTGTTTCAATCAGAATGAATTTAATAAAAGTAAAAAATACGACTTATAAATAACTTACTCATCAATCAATGTATTAGAAGTATCAGAATAATTTATTCTATGGGTAACAAGATTGCGAAAAGCGCATAAGAATTTGAATGCGCATGCGTTAAAACCAGAACATTTCCCATCAAATAAAGACAAGTATTTAATAATACCATTGCACACATTCTTCTCTATTTTTTTAAATAATTATTATTATAATAATTTTTTAACAAAATTAAACATTGATAATCACTTTTATATTTAAGTCAGCACCTGGAAAAATATGTATATTAGGACTGATGACGTTCCCAAAAAAAATGTATGTCTTAATTTTAAATTGAAGGCATATCTTGAACAATATATTATTATATATATTGACACATTTGACTAGTATTAATTGCATTTAAAATTATATTACTATTTATAATTAACTATTATAATATTTTATTTTATAAATTAATCTTTGAAATAATGAAATATTGGGTTTCTGTTTTTTAATGAAAAGCCTACACCTGCACACTAGAGGCAATTAAGAATATTAAACAATATTCGTTCCTTTTCAAAATACTGGACTGCTTAAAATGAACTCATTTTTGAGTAGTTGCGGAGAATTTATAGATAATCGAAAGTTGTGTGATGTTCTGTCACACCAGATTTATTTTATTATTATTATACAGTATATAATAATCATTCATCTCTGATTTTGTATGAAGTAAATACATTTTATTATTGACAAATCTTGGTTGAATCATATATGATAATATATAGGTATGTATAATTTCCAATAACTGAAGATGGCCAAATAAATTCAGGCCGAAACGTCTTATTCTGGGAATTTTATTGAACCTCGAGCATTCCAATTTGGTTTATATCTTCATCCCTTCATTACAATCACATCACAGCCCCAACTGTAAGGAAGAGGCTATTTATTTTACAATGCTATATCAGAACCCTAGAGGTAAAATTTATAATTTTTTTGTTTTGTTAACAAAACAATTATTTCTTTTGTTTTTTCTTATTCAGATCAAGAGTAAAGTGTGCTAAAAACATTATAGGAGGTAATAAATGGCTAGTTCAATAGTAAAAACTGTTGGCCAAAATATAAATTTTAAATATATAAACTCTACATCCACAACTATTATACGACTCATATATATAAACTAATGGATGAATAATGGAAGTGAAGAAATATCTTTTCTTCAACTGGAAGATTACCCATATATTTCTTCTCAATTGATTGTCTTATAATCTTTGTTTAGTCCAAGTGATGAAGAAGAATTCACAGGAGAAGTCCAATCCAAGCCTCTGAATATCGACACAATTACTGTCACCTTCACAATTCTTCTTTTTATATTTCGTTGAAAAACTTGATTATTATTTTAAAAAATCCTGTATCTTCTTGAAGAAAATAGAGTGATTATAGTGATTAATAAAATAAAATCCTAGAAAATTAATAGTTTTTGATTATTAAAAGCCATATGCATTAACAAACATTTTGTTAAATTATCACATATGATGTTAGTATTAGGAAAAATTTCGTCATGTTGATGATTATGAGGATGATATTTTTTTTCAGGAATAAAAAGCGTTTTTGTTAGGAGCTCTCTCTGGGAAATTTATCACAGGAAGTGTTATCAACAAACAAAATAAAAAAAAAAAAAAAAATCTCGTGCAAAAACATAATTACAAAAAAAAAAAAAAATTGACTTACATTCATTCGGTGGTTGAAAACAAAACAAAAGCAAAAGACAACACAACAAAAAATAAATAAATAATAAAAAATGACGACTAAAGAACGAAATCAGCTTTCACAATGATCTCAGAATCAAATACATCTGTCAAATCATTATGAAAACCGGGTTCGTCTTTTGAGGGTGGAACTCTCGGCGCGAAAGAAGCTCGGGTAAAAATAACCTAAGAGAGAGATAGATAGCTAGAAAGGGTGAATGGGGAGGGAGAGAGGGAGAGGGAGAGGGAGAGAGAGAGAGAGAGATGCTGCATCTGCGCCAGATGAATGAGAAGAGCATGAATGAATTCCGGCTGTCGCGGTCGTCGGTCAGCTGACCGCTGACGTCAGTGTCCTTAGCACTTATCAACATGCACACAGGAAATGGCCGTCGCCGCCGCGCAATCAAATCATTGACAGATTACAGGCCGCCAAACAAAGAAAACGGGCAGCCGCCGTCAATGCTGCTTCTGGAAAAGTACAGTACTCCAATTAACAAAACACAAAGGGGATATATTTTATATATTATTATAAAAATGTCAGCTAAATTGAATGATGTCAGTGTGAGTAATAACTCTATTTAACATTGTTGGTTAACTTGCATCATTTTGTGTCAAAATTGTAACAATTTTTCGCTAATTGAATCAAATTATTCTGACTGATGTGAGATATGAACCCTAATCTTCAACACCAAAATATTTTTTAACTTTAATTTTCAATCTTATAATCATTAACAAAATATAATTATTGATAGCTTTCGACGGCCATTGTTTGGAATATTTATCATCTAGATGAATAATTTTTATTATTATCAAGAATAAACTACAAAATTCAATATTTTCCTAGACGTCAATGAGTTAAGTTTTATTTAGAAAATTGTAAAAAAACAAATATTCAATTCATACAAATAAATGTACAGAAAAAGTAATTTTATATTGATATTATTAAAGAAACAATTCTGAAATTAGTACAATGAGTGATATTAACCCTGACAAATAGGGGAATGATAGTAAAGCCTAGGGATCCGGACTCGCATCTATTTATTGGTTTTGATAAAAATGTTGACAATACCGATAACTTATGTTTACAAGCATTTTCTGCTATTATATGGGATATGAATTCACCTATTTGTATAAAAAAAAAAAACTGAATTTCATTTAAATGACGAAATAACTACAGCTCGAAAGATAAGTCAAAACGAAAAGAAAATATAAATATTTTAATGAAACAACGCTGCATTAAACAATGTATTCTACAATCATAACCTTATCTGAGATATCAATAAATAGCGAGGGCGTGAAAGAAAATGAAAAAGTTGATAGAATAAAAAATCACAATTGCTAAGTCCCTAAAAGAACGTGACTGGGGCGACAGAGGTGGAAAGCGGGTTGCCTATAGGTTCCTTCCTCTATTTTTCTTCTTTTAAAAATAATTTTATATTTTTCTTAATTTCGCAGTGTGAATGAATATAGACGAAGACAGAAGAAGAAGAATGAAGATTTTTATAGATCTATATAAAATTTTGAAGATGATTTTTTTTCAGCTCTGGAAAATTTTGAATCAATTTTTTACGAAACTCTTGACCACCAGTGAGTGTATTTGATGGTGTTTTTATAATTATAAAGTATATTATAATCATGACAAAATCCATATTAATTGCTTTTTGAATGGAATTTTTTTTATTATATAATCTAAACTTTTTCATGTTCTGACGTTATTTGCACTATTAAAGGAAAAAGGATTAAAATATTTTCAATTTAATATCCAAAATCGCTGTGAGATTTTTTCAATCTGGCCTGATTAGAGGCCAGTCAACATTTTATTAATAAATTTATATTATTTCAACAGGATTGATCACTTCCTATTTTCTTCATATATATTCGTTATATTAAGTAAAAAAAAAAAATATGAATCAAATTTAAGTAGCTTAAAAAGTATGATATTCTTAAAGTAGTCGAATTGGTAGAGGCGTCATACATATGAAAGGAAGAAAGCAAGGGTTCGAGTTCAAACCTCTTTTTTTTAACTAGTGTATGAAACTTTTAATAAATTGATTTATGAAAGTACATTTTTTAGTATACGAACTTTTACATATAACCGAATCTAAAATTATTAAACAGTTTGTGTAACAGACTTCATATACAAGTTTATGAATGTGCCTTGAAAATTTTTAACAGTGCAGTAAAAAGAGAATTTTCTGAGTAAAAATAAGTAAAAGTAGCCAAGAATTACAAATTCAAAAATAAAACTACAATTTAAATAAAATGAAATTTATTTAATAATAGAGGCTCTTTTATTTGGCTGCTAACCTCTTCCTATTACGAACGATTTTATATACAGCCACGCAATTATAATAAAATGAAATTTAATAGAAAGCACTATTTAGAAGAATAAGGGCCATGATAATACTCGAGCGCACGATACAAATAATGTCTGGGTAATAATATTTATCGCAGAATTATTTAAAACAGAAAACAAATGGATTTATAGATTTTGGATTAACTGATTTCAGCCTCCATCGGTTTCCATTTAAAAAATGAGATTAGCGATTTTGAATGAAAACTCATTTAGTCTCATGTAGTAACGTATAGTATTCCTCTGTCGTGATATTTTTTTTAAAGATGTATATAAATAATAAAAAGTTGGCTCATTGATAAAAAGACAGACAGGAAGAGGGAGTGAGAAAAAAAAAAAATAAATAGGAAAATGCGTTCGATTTTTTTAAATGCGGAATTGACAGCAGCTGTGCTTGTGTTGGAGTATGAGTGTGTGTATGTGAGATGCAGAGGCCGTGTCGAGGTCGTTTGCTTTTTTTTTAATTTCAATTTGCAAACGAGATAGTTGACGTCACCATCTACATTTTCTTAGATATTTTCTCATCGAGTGGTCCGGATTAATAAAAAGAAAGACAACAGCAGCTACAGGTTTATTCCAAATTGCTTTCTAAAACAATAAAGGAATTATAAAATTTAGAGAAAATTTTACAATTAAGTTGAAAGAATTTGGATTAGATGTAGTAGCGTAGTATTGAAATAATTTGAAAATATTGGGTTTGTTATACGAGGATAACTATTAAAAGATATCAGAATAATAATTATAATATATAAGTAACCAGACAAGGTGGTCCAAACCCCCCCCCCCTTCTCTCATTCACATTTCACTAATGAGATGGTTGCAATAATAATATCCTCATGGACAAAATTAGCGAAACAACAAAAAAATGGTTTGAATTATTTTATTTTTTGATTATTTGTTTGTTTGTTTTTTTAATTTTTATAATTTTAAACTAATTTTGACATTAATAAAAAAATTATATTTTAAAATAATCAAAAATAAAAAAAATATAATTTAAATTGAATAGCCATCGGGCCTTGGTGTAGTGGTTAGCGTGCTGATCATTTGAGCCAAGGGGGGGTCGCGGGTTCGCATCCCATCTCATGCGACAATTTATTTCAATTATGTTTATATTATATCATCATCATAATAATTAAAAAAAATAAAAAAAAAATTAATTTAATTTTTGATTGAAATTTTTTTTACTTTATAAAATAAATATGAAATTTATCAAAAATTCATTATTTAAGTGACTTATTAAATTAAAGTAAGATTAAAAATATTATTTTAATAAATTAATCAAGAAACCAAAAATCGAATTATAGTTTTTATTTATTTATTTAATTTGTTTTTGTACTCCTAATTTTGACCATGAGTGTATATAGAAAAATAATAGGTCGTGACGATGATACTATAATAAATCGAAACTGAAATTTGCGAACAGTCGACCTAAAAACATTAATAAAATTTTTTATTTAATAATATCTATCTACACCGTTCATCCGGGGGTTTTGGTGAACTAACTGCGGCTCATCGAGTTTTCTGCTCATCAAAACCCTCAAGCCAGAATCAAAAACTTTAATTAATAATTTTTATAAGATTGGCTAATTCACAGTCTATTTAAGAGTTGATTGAAAAAATTCGAAGCTCTACCTAGTTAAAATTTTTATAATTTTTTTTTTTTTTTTTTTTTTTTTTTGGAATGGGTGCATAAGGTCCGAAGACCTATAATGACCAATAGTCACATGCAGCCAGGAAGAAAATAAAAACAAAAGGAGAAGCATAAAGGGGAAACTCAACTGCGGGAACTGAGAAGATGCCTGTTGAGGTTAGACTTGAAAGTCTGAAGATTGTAGGTTTTGGGGAAGATAGACGCAGGGAGCTTGTTCCAATCACGGGAGGTCATGGGGACAAAAGAAGAATGAAATTGTTTTGTTCTGTTAGTCGTGATCTGAACAGCATAGGGATGCTGGGAAGATGCCTCTCTTGTGTTCCGTGAATATGTTGCATTGGGTGGGATAATTGATTTTAATTCGGCAGAGCATTGACCATGGTAATATATTACAATCAGATATCAAAGTAAATGACATTGCTTTTGACATCTGTTTGTTAAAAGCTGGATCCATTGTCGGATGATAGATCTCTCTTTGAAGTGATGAAATCATCGGTTAATACAACTTTTTAATAATATTCAATAAATTAGAATATAAATTACATTTGTGATTTATACTACAGAAGATTTTAATAATAAGAGAATGCAGATTAATTTTTAACTTTTAACTTTGACCACCATTTATTTTATCACCTGTTTGTAAAATAAAATAAATGAAAAAAATATGGGGTGACTGGTCGCACCAGATTTTTTGTGTCAAGAAATATTTAGTTGCCCTTAGCACCTAGGTTTCAAACTTGACCACGCGATTCATATATGGCGGTGAGCTACGAATGCTTACACATTAGTAAAGTGTACTTCAAACAATTTCCACGAAAAATTTCATTGATATACTTTTTAAAGAGCATCTAAAAAATAGTTAATTTAATGAATTTTAATCAAAATCGTTGGAGCAAGTTTTGAGAAAATCGAAAAAACTGTAAAAGTACTTCAGTATTAGTAGTTTTTGACCGATTTTGTTTGGACTCAGGGAACCTCAAAACGTGTATATTCATCAAAATCTCGACATGATCGCAATACTTTCTTTCTATTTATTTTATATATAGAATAAGAGAAAGTAAAAAAATACTTGCTGTATGCATTCTTTAAAATTTTTCAATAATAATTACAACATGCGCCTTAATCGCTAGGCCACCGTCTGTTCAGATCGCGATGCAAAGCTGTTGATAAATCGGATTTATCGGTCCACGATCCTAGGAAAAGTCAAATTTGATCTTATTTTAATTAATTAATTTATTTATTTATTTATTTTTATTATTATTAAGGGTTTATTTCGCCATTTAGACCGCGTCACTAATTATTTCAATTGAGTGGTAGTCAATTCAATGGAAATAAACTTTTGTCGCTTTGAATGGGATGCGAACCCATGACCCCTAGCATAGAGGCAAGAACTGTTACCGTCCACGATCCTTATTATAATAATTTAATAATAAAAATAATTTTTAAAATAAACCCACATTTTATAATGTGGGAATTGTATTGTAAATACTACAGTATAATAATATTTTTATAAAACCTCAATGAAGGGCTCCTGTTGCTGCTTTCCTCTCTAATTGTTCCCAATTCACATAGAGATCGGATTTCTCTCCTCTCACTGAAAGGCCAATTCTTTAATTGCTCTGGTTGTCAGTCGGCTCTTTTTGTTCTTATCCTTATGGTGGTGGTGGTTGTTGTTGTTGTGGTTGATGATCCACTACCCTTCAAGTGTCAAATTTCATAAGTAGGAAGTTGAAAAAAATGAAACTGAAAACAAAAGAAAAAAATAATTAACTAAAAATATCTTATTATTTAAAATTAAATATAAATATTTTTACTAAATTAAAAAAATAAATAAATAAATGACTCAAAAAGCCGAAACGGGACGATTTGGACTCAGCCATTAGTCTATAACACCGAATTCGGATGTTTGAATTAATAAACATTAATTATATGTTTAGGTCTTGAAGCCTTTCTATATATTATTTATAGTTTCTTAATTATTAAAAAAATTGCATGACCAGCCTGTGGCAAAGCCTTGGTCAATCTACCAACAATTAATTATTATACTCAATTGTCGGGCCAAGGAATCACCTTTTTATTTTCTCTTTTACTAAAAAGATATTTGGATTATTAATTAATTATGATAAATATTCTTGTTAAAAAAAACCGTGCCGGATCTACGAGAAGTGGAAGGGTCATACTCTCTTTTCAGACTTATATCATCAATACATTCATTTACCCAACGATGCTACACTTTGACCTATGAGTAAAAAAAAATTATCGGGATGCCAGCTCATCCACATTCTAAAGCCCAAGTCATAAAGATATTTCGTTACGGATGAAAAGGATTTAAAAAAGGCAAAAAAAAAAAATATTATCTGGCGCCAAATAGGTGCTGATCTATTTTTCTAAGTGATAAAATTTTAAATGCTTTCTCGGTAAAAATGACTCAGAAAATATTTTCTAATATATTAGAAAAAATAAAATAGTAAAAGAAAAACAGATGACGAATCAATATAAATATGGTTCTGATTAGAATATGAGGAATTTATGATAAATAGAGAGTAACAGGAATAGTAATAGCAAGTAAGGAAAAAAAGAAGTTTTTGATGGCAAGAGTATGAATTAATTAAAAAAGTTGAAATGGTTTAATCCCCCAGTAAAGAAGCTTTCAATTATCTTAGGAGTTTATTTGAAATAGGTGATATATTATAGCCCAAACACCAATCAATGATATGATTGTGTAGTCTAGGTATGAATGTTTCGCTGTACGTACAATAGTTAAAATTAGAAACTTTGAAATTTAATTCAATTTTCACTCATATTATTGAATAATTAGGGACTAAGAATTGGAGTCATTATTTTTTTGGGATTGATATACTTTTAAGAAATTAATAAAATATCTTGAGTTGGTTGGGTGTTGATGTTTAATTGGAAAATTAAACCCATTTTCAAGATGATTTCGGAATATGCGAGGGAGGCCGGACTATCTGATTGAGGGATGCTTTTATTTTATTTTTACTTTTATGGTTTTGTATTTAATTGTAATTTTTCTACATTATAAAATATTTTTTTTTGTGATTTGTTAAACGTACAGTAGTATTATAGATTGTATAATTTACTGTCTAATTATTTTCCCTATAAATGGAAATTTTTTCTGTTGGGAATCTTATGTATTCCATTTTCCAAAATATAGAAATTATATATTTTTGGGCTGAAGCAAAACCTAAGCAACCTCCTATTTAATAAATATATACTACTGATAACTCAACACAAAATTATGTATATGTCCTAATCCTTGAAAAGGGGAAGGATCTATCCCTCAATAAATAAATAAATAAAATTCTGATAATTAAACAGTGAACCCACATCTATGCGCGTTCATTAATAAATACAAATGAAAATTAGATTAAATTCATTGTATAAAAACTGTCAAAAAAAAATGAAATGAATAAAAATTTTAATCCATTTCTGCCCAGTTAACAAATTTATCGATTTAGTTTTTTGTTATCTTAAATTCTTAGAACTGTTTAAAAAAAAATCAAAGAGAGCTTTTAATGAGTAAACGTGCCGCTTATCAGGAATGCCGAATAACAAGATTTGGGTAGATAATCGCTTATTATACAATATTATTTTAAAATTTCAACATTCAATCAAGTGATTTATTTTTTCGGTTAATATTGATTTATAAATACCATCTTGATTATAATTCAATTTTTCTTTTAGATAAATGTGAAGATTTTTCAAAAATATTATTTTTATTATATCACCGTTAAGAGACTCTTAAAGTGATGATATCAGGGTTGGATATTTGCATAATTTTATTTCATCTATATTACGCAAGTTATGGCAAACACTACGAAATATTTGTGACGCTAAGTGAGTTTTGTATTTGTGATCAATAAAATTTGTGTTTATAATAAATCAAACTGAAATACGTATTTCATTTAATAATAGAATTAAGTAAATAATTTGAATACATGCATTTACTCTCCCAGGATAATTTTCTTTTTCTAGAATTATTATAGTGTTTAAAAAACTCGTGATTATTACCTTTAAAATAACAATCTTATTTACAAGTGTAGATAAATAAACCGTTAGCGGCTATAAAGTTGAAGTGTATTTAACTAAGGTTGAAATAAAATTAATTATTTTTTTTTTATAAATTTCATTTTATTGAAAAGAATAATTAATTAACCTAAAATAATTAAAAGGAATCTTGTTAAAAAAAAGAGAAACGCCGTGTGAATAGGCAGCCGGCATGAAGAGATGACGTTTAGTTCATCTGCCCCCCGAGAGAGAGAGCTTTGATCACCTTTCAAAATCACTCACATGACGCATGAATGGGATCAGGCCTAGTGATGGGTCCCCTCTCCGTATTGGTGGTAGGGGAAAGGGCGGAGCATGTCTAAGCTCCGCCCACATCCGCCCTGGCCACTCGCTCCACGTGTTCCTAAAGGGACCCCGAAAAATAACTAAATTTTTTCCTAATTTTTAGAAAAATTTTGTAAATTTTTAGAATTTATATTGAAAAGCGCTCGTATAAAGATTCAGATTATATAAATTTTAAAAAAATATTTTAAGATTTTCTACAAATAAAAATTCATTAACATTTTCATATTTTCTTTTTTAATGAAATATTTTAATGAAAACAAATTTTCTGAAATTAATAAACAATTTTTGAATTAGATTATTTATTTTTATGATGATAAAGGCATAATAGGTGATTGAAACATAAGATTTTTATTGAAATAAAGATTTTTTTTACTGATTTCCAAATTTGTACATTCCCCCCCTCAATTTTTGTTTCTTAATTTTTTCAAAAGGGGGAGAAAAAATGAAACTAATAAAATTTTAATGCAAAATTTATTAACAAATTTTGAAGCAATATATAGAATTACTGATAAAGTCAGGGGCTAAGTTGACTACGTAAATAGAGAGAGCTACCCTAACTGAGAAATCTCCTTTTCTATCTGTGACGGTCCTGCTTTCACCCTTCCTTTCTCAACCAATTTATTACTTAATTTTATTGATAAATGCCTGGGTTGAGAATGTCCACCTCAATCACAAATATTAAGTCAAAGATGATCGGACGAAGATAACGATTGTTAAATTTGCCACCGGTAAACTTTGGAAAATGACTACGCTAATGAAAATGTATTTAAATCAATATAATATGAAAAATTTTGAATCTGGTTTTAGTGCTGAAAAACAGGAACAATTAAGGGTTTAAAAAATCGAGAATAAAAAGTACAATTTTGAGAGAAAATGAGAAACGACCACATTTGATGAAAATTAAGATTCTTCTATAATTATATTAAAATCATAGGAGGGAAAAATTTTATAAGAATATATTCATTTTTTAGGATGAATATTAATTCCAAATTATAAACATTTCTCTTAAATTTCTTGTAAATATATTCAGAAACAAAATATCCTTATTTGATAACTCACATAGAATATTTTTTTTGTCAGCTTAAAAATAGATACAAGTCCAAGTGGAAATTGATTAAATCAGTTATTTGGTGAAAAATAACGAGGGGGGAGGAAATGCCATGGAAAAGAAAATTTTTCCCAAAGATTCTGGTATCGAATAGGACAGGAAATGCCTCCTTGAAGATAAGCGCCGACTGATAATCTAAGGTCATTCATAAAGGGAGAGAAAAAAAGAAATAGGGTCTGGAATCCAGGGCATGATTTTCTAACTCACGTATCAACTCATTTTTTTTTTTTTTTTTACGAGAAATGGTGCATGAACACACTTCAAATAAAGCGAACACTAAATAAACATTTTGGAATATTTTATTTTAAAACTCGGATCAGAGAACTAATTTTCGATTGAGTTTATAAATATTGCTGTTTTATTTATATCAATGAGATTTATTTTTTCAATAATTGTTCTTTTTAGTTAGATCAAATATTAAATAACTACAAATTTGAAAAATTAAAAATATGCCTTATCAAAATAGCTTACTGACTTATCGCTTAAGAATTCTATTTAAAATTTGAACAAGAAAGGGAAATAAAAATATTCACTTGAATCGGAGCAAGTGCACAGTACTTGAGAACGGCTGCAGAATAAGCAGTCGAAACGTTGTACAGTATTTATATTTTTATTAAATAATGTGGTCTATAATTAAAAATTCCCCTAATAATAAATGAAAATAAAATAAATTTGTATAGATTATGGTATACTTGTATGGTAAAGAATTGACTTTTTTAGGAAGAAAAAAAAAACAGTCAATTTCACAGGCAAATCACTAATTTGTGTAAAAATAATACAAAATTTTTTCATCGTTAGTATTTGAAGATGTCATTCACTGTTTTCTCTTAAAATAAAAAAAATCTTATATTTTATATCTATACGAATATACGTAGTATCCTATAAAAAAAGAGGATGGTACATACATATTTTCAAATAAAAATGAACAATCAGGATAGGTGAGAAAGAAGAAGAAATTTCGCAAAATTCTTCTTTCTCACCTATCCTGATTGAACTACCAGCTATAAGCCCTACGTATCAAAAATGAACAAAATATGAGAAATTTTATGAGACCTGGAAATCGGAGGGAATGACTAGTGAAATGGTTCATCTTTATCGAGATGAGAAGGTGAATTTTTAATTTCTCTTACCTATATATGTTAATATATAAGAGAGAAAGTATAGTCAAAAATCGAGTCAATATTTTGACGGAAATACACATTTTGAGGTCCCCTGAATCGAAAAAAGTGGTTTTCTTAACATGGTCTGTCTGTCTGAACCCACTTTAGGCTTTTGATCAAAATCAGCCCAAAATTACTAGTACTTTACTAATGAATTTTTTCAGTGTTTTTTCGATTTTCTCAAAAAAAAATTTGAGTAAAATTCAAAGATCAATTATTTTTTAGATGCTCTTTACAATGTATATTTTCATTTCAAGAAGTAAATATCTTAGAAGAATGGAAGGAGGTAGCAGCCAGGAAGGAGCGTCTCCAAAACAATGAAACTCCCAGATATTCGCTACGTTTCGGTCTAAAATTATTTGACCATCATCAGGCAATCAGGAGTTGTCATATGTCCAGATTGCCTGATGATGGTCAAATAAATTTAGACCGAAACGTCGCGAATATCTGGGAGTTTCAATGTTTTGGAGACGCACCTTCCTGGCTGCTACCTCCTGCCATTCTTCTAAGATATTAATCACAGCTCGAGAAGAAGTAAATAAGCAAGTTTTAAATTAATTTTATTAAAATTAAATTAAGTTGTGCACTTACTTATTAATGTACAATATTGTCAACTTCAAACGTCGAATTTTATTAATCACTCACTAGTTTACATCTTGTAATAATATTTTTTGGCGTTGTCTCACGCCAAAGGTGAGAAAGGTTCTGACCATCGGGGATGTTAGAAAAATAAATGCCATCTGTAACAAAAAAAAAAGGGAGGCGTTAATGATGGCTACTTGCAATTGCTGCTGCTGTTGGGTCTCTCTTTTTTTGTTTCCCTTGAAAATGAATGACCTTGGTCCATTATCTGAGAAGAAAAAAAGGATCCTCGTTTTCGTCTTCATTCACAAAGAGAGACGAACAACGTCACAACGTGGGATTTTTTTTGGGAAGGGGGGGGGGGAGAGGAGAGGAAATAACCCATTTGCTAAAGATCGAAATTGAAAGCTGAAGAAGATAAAAAAAAAAAATAGTCGTAAAATCGTAGTGAATGAAAGGTTGGAAATTTAATTATTGAATAGAAATCTGCCCCCTTATCCCCACGTATTATGTTTCAACCTTTATGGAGTGCTAAACACATACCTATATGGTTTAGCCAATTATTTATTCATTAGTCATACATTAAATAAAGTAAAAAAGAAATTATACATAATAATAAATGAAATGTTTTAAATAAAAGAATAATTTATTACAATATCGGGAATAACGAATTAGGAATCCGAGGTATGTATTGATATTATACAGAATTTTTAGAAAAAAATATAATTTATTTTTTATTTTAAAATTTATATTACTTTACCAAATCAGGCTTATCTCATTAAATAAAAAACACTGTTAAAAATTTTCAAGGGATATTCATAAACTTGTATATGAAGTCTGTTACACAAACTGTTTATGAATTTTACATTCGGGTATATGAAAAAAAATCTGGTGTGACTGTCTCACAGCACACAACTTTGTCTTACCTTAAGTAATCGAAAGTTGTGTTCTGTGCTTGTCACCCCAGATTTTTTGTGTCGACATATATTTAGTTTCCGACAATACGGTACATTCGATTTTCAAGATGTAAAATTTATAAACATATTTTGTTACCATGGCAACCATTTCTCCTATCTTTCCTATGAAGTACAAGAGTAAAGTGGTCTTCAGATGATTTCAATGATAAAATGAGAATATACATTTTAAAGAGCAAAACAATTGATTTATGAATTTTAAACAAAATCGTTGGAGCGAATTTTGAGAAAATCGGAAAAACTGAAAAATTGCATCAGAAAAGTACTAGCACCCTTTGGCCGATTTTGTTTAAAAGCTTATTTTCACCCCCTCCAAGGAGTTGTCTAACTTAAATATAAAATTTCAGCGTAATAGCCCAATTCTTTCATGCTTAAAATTGAACACAGACAGACAGACCATGTCGCGAAAACTACTTTTTTCGATTCAGGGGACCTTAAAACGTGAATATCCATTAAAATCTCGACATCGAATTTTTGACATGAATCCAAAACTTTCTCTCTATATATAAATGTAAAAATTTATTCAAAGTTTCATAAAACGGTTTATGAAAAATTTCATACGCTAATTTAAAAAAAAAAAACGCCCCTTGAGAGGTTTGAACTCAAGCTCTTGGTTTCTTCCCTTCATATGATCCTATGAAAAACGATTGAAAATTCATATTTTTTACTATCTCTATATGGACCCTGTTATGCAATGGTGTGTCAAAGACCAAAAAATTCAAAAATGAGTTAATCACGGAATATTGTTTCAAATGCTATAATTAATAGTATTTTTTATGAAATATGCCCTAAAAAAATTTATATTTAATGTTACTTGCACAATTGACAAGATTGCATATAATGCAATGTAAACAAAAAACTTTATTGTTGATTTTCTCAAAACTCGATGTTGGTCTTTGACACACCATTGCATAACAGGGTCCATATATATTTTTATATTTACAGTATATAATGTCTTAAAATATCTGCCGACCCCGCACCGCGGGAATAATAAGGGCGAGGACAGAAGAAGAAGAATGTCTTAAAATACCCAAATATATTTATTTGGAAAACAAAATATAATAAAAAAAAACGTTCTGGAGTTCAACTGGGCATCCGGGGACCTCAAAACGTCCATCAAAATCTCGACATCGAATTTTTGACATGAATCATAAAATTACTTCAAGAAGACTTCATTGAACAAGTAAGAAATTCTACACGGTAACTGAAAGTGGCCCCATTCCTTCTTTGTGATAGAACTTTAAATGATATAATAAAATAAATTGTTATAGAAAAAGTAGAATATTTGCTATTTGAATTGAACTCTTGAGTGGCCCTCGGGGCGTGGTGTAGAGGTTAGCGTGCTAACCTCATATACCAAACGTCGCGGGTTCGGACCCCAGGCAGTCCGATGATTTTATTTAAGCCATCTGGATACCAGATGGCTTAAATAAAAATGCCTGGACCCTAATATATATAAATTCATAAATAACGGTTATCGTAAATGTCTTATATGGCCTGAGCTGCCGAAAAGACAGTGTGAATGTGTGTGTGAGTGTGAGTGTGAATGAGAAAAAAAGTGTGAATGTTTTTGTAAAAAAAAAAAAAAAAAAAACTTGAGTGACTATATACTTATGAAAAAAATATTATATAGATGAAACAAAGGAGAGCCGCAATAAACGTGCGAAATAGGGAATAATAAGTTGCTTTTTTTTTGAAATTTGCGATGGTGGATGATGGCAATGGAGGCGCATGTAGGAATGCCGGAGAGCAGAAAATCGTGCTCGCAAGGAATTAGGTGTGCGTTGAGAGGAGGTGAACGAGGGACCAGGCCTAACATTCCTACCTCTCTCTCTCTCTCTCTTCAATTCTTGCTCGTAAGCAAAGATACAGCATCCTATTGCATACACATACAAGGGCAAAAACGCCTTGGAAAAAGAATCCGACCGAAACACTTGGCTGATAACAGCCGCATAGTTGAGATTATAAAATGAAAACCAATCTGGCGCATTCCAGAATGATTAAATTAAATATAATTCAACTAAGATGATAAAAAAAATAATAAACGAGAGAGTTAATTTTATTATTATGTTTATATTTCTTATCAAATAAATGACGAAAAAGAAAAAATTGCTTTTAACAAATTTGATGTCAAGAGCAGCTTTCTAGAAGAAATCAGAAATAAAGATCATAGGGTCGTTATAATATATGAAAATATCACCACCCGTTATCTACTAATTAATAAAAAAAAAATTTTTAATTCATTTTTGTGTTTTTTTTTTTTAAACACTCACACTTTTTTCCATCCACACTCACACACAGACATAAACACAGTCTTTTCGGCAACTCAGGACATATACGATACCGTTATTTAATAATGCATATAATAATACACCTTACGGTCCAGGTATTTTATTTATTTTTGATATCTAAATGGCTTAAATAAAATCATCGGACTGGGATCCGAACACGCGACCCTTGGTATAGAAAGGTCAGCACGCTAGCCACTACACCAAGCCCGAGGGCCATTTTTTGTTGCGAAACGGTGTATATTAGTAAAAAATAAAATAAATAAGCTTAATTTGATGAATAAATTATTTAAAATTTCAGGATAATTTTATTTAATAAAATTCGGGAAGAAAATTGGAATTGATTACTTATATAAATTTTATTTAAATTATTGAATATAATATATAGGCCAATACTTCCATCCAGGTGAGTTATTTATTGTGTTTCCCATAATAAAATATCTTTCTAAGAAAGAAAGCATTTATAGAAATGTCTTAATTTATTATACTGTATTTAGATAGTCTATCTTGAAAAACCCACTTAAAAAAAAAAAAAAACTGATAAATTATTTTCTATTAGAATTTTTTTATTTAATTTAACATATTTTTAACAAAAAAATTAAACAATTATTTTAATGTCTCACGCACGAAGGTAAAATGTTTGAGGTGAGAAATTTGGGAAAAAAATATTTCCCAGAGGGTGATATTGAAGTTATAAAATTTAAGTATTATCTCCAAAATATATTAAAAGGAAGATCATGAGGAATTTGATTAATTAAAATAGAAATAATTGAATGTTTTGATGGAGAAATTTAAATGTAAAAATAGCCTTTTGGAATTTATAAATTTTATAAAATTATAAGAGGTAGAAAAAGGTGAAAAGGTACTGTTACTACATAAACGAAAAAAAGACCGCTAATTATTTTAATTAATAATTATTCCTTACTAATTTTAAGAACAAAGAGTGATTTTTTTTTTGTAAAAATCTTCTTTAATTATTCGACGAAAACAGGAACGAGTCAAAGGATAATTAATAGGGTTCGCTTTTTAGTACACCAAGCGGAACTATTTTATGCCTAGGATTTTATTAATTACGAATGTAATAACGATATTATAACAAATTACAGAACAAAAGGGTTCTTTCAATTATTAAAAGATCCTTATCATCAAAAAAAAAAAGTATGAGAAAAATGGAGAATTTTGGTTTTGCACATGCGCATTTAGAAGAATCTGCTTACAGCAACATGCGCATGTTATAGGGGTAGCTCGAGTTTGAGCATCCCCTGAAGAGCGTGACGTCATCGGCCGTCCGCCCACGCAGCCCCGGCCCGTGAGAAAAGTGTCTCCGGCCGCCAAGGCGCATTCCAGGCTGGGCGCTCACCGACACGCAGGCACACACACATATACGCAGACACAAATACTCTCGCTGGCACATTCAACATGGCGCCAGCATGCCTTCCTTCCACTTCTCACCAACTCTATCCCTCCTCTTTTTCCCTCTCTATCTTTTCATCTTCCTTTTAACTGCCCACACAAATCGAGCACCAAAGAAAGGCACATTCTTAATCTCCAAATAAGTACAAAATATCATTTTATTATTTATTAATTTAACAATAAAAAAAAATTAATAAAATAATATTTTTTATAACAATTTTTAAAAATATTAAAATTTGAAAATATATCTTTATGAAGAGGCATAAACAATTGCATTACTTAGATATTTGGAAAAAATGTAATATTATCATGGTCGTAAATCAGTAGAGAATTTGGCTGGGGGTGGGGGGGCATGGGACCAGCCATCCTCCGGGGGGCCTGAAAGGCCCTATATTGTCTCAATTTTTCTTGGTGTCTGGGGAGCAGGGCTCCGGGGGGCCGGTACTCCCCTAGTTACGTCCATGACGGGTGATCGAAATTTAAAAATCAGAAAAGATTTTGGTAGTCATTTATTGACAAAATTTTATATTATATTTGCAAGAAGATTGACTATAAATTAAAAATTTTGAATATTTAAATAACCATATGCATTATTATTTGATTTCAAAAGCATTTCTCGCTCCCTGGGCCTTAGTACAGTAGTAGAGTTCTTGTCTCTTGTGATAGAGGTTGTAGGGTTCGTATCTCGTCTCGGGATAAAAATTCATTTCAATTGAATTGGCTACCAAATAATTGGAATAGAGGAGTCTAAATGGTCTCAGATGCCGAAAAAGACATTATATATAATAAAAAAGCTTCTCAGGAAAGGATTATATTTCCATGAGAAAAAAAGATTTGAGATCTATTATATAAAAACTGCAAACTTGGCTATATTTTTGTTCATAGAAGGATAGAGAAAAAAAAGAGAGAAAGAGAGAGCGTTTTTGCCCATTAAGTGAGGCGCCTATTCATAACCCTGAGGTGTTGGACTGTGAAGTGAAGTTAGCTGCGTATCCGGTGTAGGCGGCTGGCCTCGGAATGCAGCTAACTTGAGTTCAATGCCCGATGGCGCCTCTCGCTACTCGCAAATACAGACAGATAGACAGACAGACCTAAATATATGTATATAAAATTCCGCTTTAATGCTCTAGTTAATCAATGAAAGTTGAGGTTTTATATTATTTGACCCCTGGCTTAAGAATAGAAAGCATAGTTTTTTGAATTAGGTCATTAGCCGTGGGACAATCGAGATATAGAGGATAGGCCAAATAAGGAGTTGGGAATTGCAGCGCATTCTTGGCATGCCGGTCGTCCGCCACCTGCAGGTGCAGGTTGTCCGTCTGAGAACACACACAACCAATATTATACGCATTGATGACTTTTGTGACTCGACATTTTCGGAGAGAAGAGAGAGAGAGAGAGCGATACAACGGGATTTATTAAAGGGCTAGCCGAAGAGGGGAAATAGTTGTGATGTGGATAAGGAGAATGACGGTCCCCCTCAAGGGTGAGAGTGAGATAAGGAGGGAGGTAGATAGGTAGGTAGGTGAGGCTAGTGGCTGGTTGCTGGTAGGCAGCAGGCAACAGGCAGCCTGGTGGTTGCCCGGCGACCGTGGGACTTGCCGTAGTGAAAAAGTCGCACGCTCCATGTATGGTATCCACGCACACACTCATATACACAGACACACAGACACATTCGAGACGGCTGCCATACAGACGGGGGCGGCGGAGTGGGGGAGCCGAGAGGCGATATCCTCATATGGGGAACATGGGAGGGTGGAAACGAGGGGCCATCGACCTCGAAAAACCGCCTGGACACATACAATCTATATGCTTACCTTATCAGACCCCCTCGGCGCCGTCGCCGTTACGTAATGTCGACTTCCTGTTTGCGCACGACGACAACAAACAATCCTCCCAATGGATGATGATCTCTCTCACTAAACCAGCAGTAGTATAGTGTTGTCTTCGTCGGCAACGACAACAAGAGTGAGGGACCACAGTGGCGGGGAGGGTAAGAGAGAGCGAGCATAGCTGCCAGACGAATGAGATGTTAACTCTACGACGACAAACAACAGACTGAGAGAGAGCGCGTGCGAAGAATTAAGAGGCGCAGCAGTGGAGCCACCACTCCGCCACTCGACTGGCGTGACGTCACCATCTGCGTCATCGTCTCCTGATTGTTTTATTTCATTCACAAACACGTACTGAGATAGACATGCTCGGCTCCTGATGGACTCAGGTGATCCGGGACCGACGAGTCCAAAGACTGACGACGCTGACAAGTGCAAAAAACAGCTGACAGCAGGTGGGAGGGGGCGTCGATGACGTCGATCTCCCCCCTCCATATATATTTATTCACTTTCCTCTATAAATCAATCAACAAGCCAACCAACCCTCTCGCCTTTACCCTACATACACACAAGTTCAATTAACACACACACAATAACAAAACCTTGAACTGAATAAATTTTGGAAAGAGTCCAACAATTAAAAAGTCATCAAACAGGAATTCATATTTAAAAGAAAAAAAATACCAATTTTTGTCTATCGAAGGTTAAATAGGAAGCTATTTAAATTTTAAAGAGAGAGAGTGGGGATTTTCAGTATGTAATGTTGACTGCTGATAACGAATTGTTATAGATGTTGCAATTTCATTCTTTTCTTTCTCTTTCTTTCTTGTTTACTTGACATTATCTCTCACCATTAACTCTCATTTGTTGTTTTATTTTTTCCGATTAAACAAATACCGTACACTTTAAAATAATTATTAAAGAAATCTTCGAATTTCCATTTTCTCAATCTTTATTTTACTGCAAATGTATTAAGTAAGTAATTCTAATCGGTAAAAAAACGTAAAGGAAAAATCTGGTGTAACTGGTCGCACAACACACAACTTTCTCCTACCTTTGGTAAAGGAAAGTTGTGTTCTGTGCTTGTCACACCAGAATTTTTGTGACATATATTTAGTTTCTGCCAAAATATTAGATTATAAACATGGAAAAATATTTATATTTTGTTACTAAGACAACTATTTCTCCTATCTTGCCTATGAAGTTCAAGAGTAAAGTGGGCTTGAAAAGATTTCAAAGGCCCTCCGGCTTGGCGTAGAGGTTAGCGTGCTAACCTTTTATACCGAGAGTCGGGGGTTCGGATCCCAGGCAGTCCGATGATATTATTTGGATATCAAATGACTTAAATAAGAATGCCTGAACCCTAAATATATATATTCAATAACAGTTATCGTATAAAGTCTTATATGATGAAATTAGATTGCTCCTTACAAATTATACAAATCAACTACACTATTAAGGTAAAACATTTGCGAATATATGATTATATAATATATTAATATAATATGAGTATGTAACTTTTCAATCACATTTATTTTTCTGTTGCAAATTTTAAAAATCATATACGTTAGAAAATGTTCTCACTCAAAAAAAAGGTCCCCCGTGTTGGTTCTTTTGTCCTTTGCTCCCCGACATTCCATTCCCTGAGGGATTACCGAAAAACTTTGTATTCCCATGTGAAAGATCATGAAAAGAAAAAAAAAAAAGGGATTTCTAAACAAAAACGAAAAGATTGTTGTTCAATAATGTTGCTTTTATTTAAAACACTAAGCTGTTGCCATGCGGCCTTTCCCAAAACTCTATGAATAAATAAATAAATAAATAGATGATTTTATTCGAGACGAATTTCCTTTTGGCTGTCATTCCAATGCACAAAGAATCGAAAACATTCACAAGACCATTGAAAGGGTAAATGAGAAAAAAAACTGTTATTTAATAGATTATAAAAATTTCTAGTGAATTTTTGAGAATTTTAATAAAAAATTTATTAAGAATCTATATGACATTACATTATTTTAATAAAGAAATTTGTTAAATAAGAATAAGTATTTACGAGAAAATTGTACTAATTTGTGCAATAATAATGATAGAAGATAGTAAAAAGTTAAAAATTTATTTTCAATTTCCCAAAATATTATATCTATTTTAAATAGGGTAAGAGAAAGTAAAAAACACTTAAAAATTAAACCCTTCAAATTAGGCAACCTGAGATCCTCAGCCACTTGGAGGTACCGTTAGTTGCCTAACTAGCAAGGAGTCATTTTCAGACCCTTTTTTTTTTGATATACTAAAATAAAATTTTCAATGTTTGATCGGCGGTGATCACTAGCGACTTAAAATTTTTTTTTAAGACACTTGAATTCCCACCCTCCTGATCTCTTTGCATACATTATTCATCACTTTTCTTCGGAATGGCTCTGTTTTAAGGGATGATTCATCAAAAGAACAAAATTTCATCAGAATATTTCGTAGTATTGTGAAATTTATTTATTTTGATTTTTATATGTATGGACTATTTTATTATGACGGTGTAATATCTAACGTGGAAAATATGATGAGATATGAATAATTAGAGATCACATTTTCTCTGATAATATTATCATTATTTTCTTTGATTTTGGCGAGAGAAATAACGTTGTCTGAAAAAGATCGAAGAAATAAGGACATGCCGGGTCTGGATTTCTAAATGATTTAGAAATAAATTAACAAAAATTATTAGGATCAAACGAAAAAAGAAATTTAAAAATTTTTAATTGAGAAGACTTAGTTGAAAGTATGAAATGCAGAAATTTATTTTAAAGTATTTTCGCCATATTAGGCCATATTAACAATATATTTTTATTACGATATAAAACAGTCTTTTCCAAACTGTGCGCCCCTGAATTCGAAATGTAGAAAAACTATTACTAACATATGGCGTGCCCTGAGTTTGACAGGGGGCGCCACGGAAAAATGTTGACATATTAAGGACGCGGGGAACCGAAAAAGTTTAGGAATCCCTGATACATATATATTTAAATCATTTGATTTAAATAAATCTAAATATTCATCGGACTGCATGGGGTTCGAACTCACTCCCCTTGGCTTTTTAGATTATCAATATTGACATTAGTAAACATCTCTAGCTTCTCTGCCACGAGGGGAGATGCAAAAACTATTTAGCAAAAGTTGGCTGATAAGAATTTTGAAAATCTCCTAGACAAAAGATGATAATTCAGCAATAGGAAATGATTGGCTCCTAGGGCTGTTCCCTTGCTAAGTGGCATAAACCCTAGGCCTGCTAGAGGGTCAATAGCCGTCAGTCGTCCAACATAGGTTCCGGGGGTGTCTTGCATAAGGCGTCTGCTGCGGGAGGGGCAGCCTGCTAATTTTAACCACGAGCGTCTCGCCGCCTCCTAAGAATACCCCTCGGAGACAGTGACCCTGCCAATGCATGCCGCCGATTCCCAGCCTATAAATTTCAGCCGCCAATCGAAAATAATCCAAATTATTGAAGAAGAAGAAGAAGAAAGAGAAAAAAAATGCAATCTCACTGCGTTTGACGCGCTTTAAGACTCCAAGAGGCTTTTCAAGGTTGAGAATATATCGCTCAAGATAATACAGTGCAGCCAAATTAACAACCTTCGTCGGGAATAAAAAAACAACCAAGGAAATAAATGTACAATGGAAAAAAAGTAAAAAAATGGGATATAATCACAACTGATTAAAATTATAGTTTTAATAAGGCAAATTTTATATTTTATATTATAGTGGGGCTCAGGCATATTTATTTATACTATTTTGTATCCAGATGATTTAAATAAATTCATCTGATTGCCTGAAAACAGAACAAACTCCCTTTGGTTTCAGGTAAAATTTAAAGTTCTTATTTAGGTTGTATTTAATTGTTGTCAAGGTCACTCTGTTATTGGATATTTCTTTTTCTTTTTTTAAGAAATCCTTTTTATGTATCTGCCAATACTGTTAAACGTTTCGATAAAAAATTCAGTATAAGATTAGTAATTGTTATTCTAATAACAAAAAGTTTTTATATTAGATGTGAACGTATCACGGCACGTTTTAAGATGATCTTTATTAAAATTTTATGATAATTTTACGTTGAAATTCACACCTAATGAGGGAATAATAATTTTAATTTTAAAATTGTTTGATTTTATTTTTACATAATTATACAATTAAAAATCTGATGTGACTGACGCACAGCACTTAACTTTCTCTTATCCTTCAGTAAGAGAAAGTTTTGCAACGTGCTGGGAACACCAGATTTTTTGTGTCGAGATATATTTAGTTTCCCATAGCACCTTAGTTAACTTGACTACTTGCATTTCATAAGTAAAATAAGTAAAAAAGTCAAATGATTCAAAATTTCCATAGGCCCTGATTTTGACTGCTTGAAATAAACTATGGTTATTTTTCAAAATTTTCTCATATTTGTATATTTTATACATAATAGAGAATCCTAAATAAATACAATATTTCATAAGAATTGGAAAAATTTTTTTTAAATGTGTAAAAATTTCCAAAGCGCCAAAGGGGACCGACCCTCTTGTGAATCGAAATTAACAAATGCCCATAGAGATTTAACATAGACTCTATGAGCCTGAAAATGAATGTGAAAAATCTGAAATACATCAGTAAAGTGTACTTAAAACAATTTCCAAGAAACATTTTACTGATATATGAACATCTAAAAAAAATAGATGATTATATGAATTTTAATCTAAAAAGAAAAAGATTTATATTTTGTTACCATGGCAACCATTTCTCCTATCTTTCCTATTAAGTACAAGAGTAAAGTGTGCTTCAAAAGATTTCAATGGCAAAATGAGAATATACATTTTAAAGAGCATCTAAAAAATAAATGATTTTTGAATTTTAAACAAAATCGTTGTGGCGAATTTTGGGAAAATCGAAAAAACCTGAAAAAGTATATCAGTAAAGTACTCTTTTTTGGACTTAAGGGACCTTAAACATGTATATCCATCAAAATCTAGACATCGAATTTTTGACACGATCGCAATACTTTATCTCTATATTTCATAAATAGCTTAAGAGAAAGTAAAAATTTAATAAATTCCTTTAAGTTTGGTTCGTTTATTATTATTCTTACTCTTTCTCTGTGTATATATTATATATATGAAAAATTTTGTTTGAGTTTTAAATTAATAAATAAAGAAAAGAATTCCTAGTTTCCAAGATAAGAAAGAAAGAATGTCCTGAAACAAATTCATCTCGAGATAAAACAGGAATTTAGGCAAAGAATATAATTAATTTCTTATCAGATGAATTATGGTATTTGTCAATTTATTAAAAAAAAATATAAAGAATGATAGGAATGAAATATTAACCGGTCACCGTTCTGATCACTACTTTAAATAAATAATATGGGAAAAAGAAAAAATGCATAAGATTTTTTTTTTGGCAGATGACACTATTTATTTGTAAAGTAATTTTTTTTTTATTGACAAGAAAGAATTTTTTTCTACTAAATTTACTTTTCTTATTCAAACAAAGTATTATTAGATTAGAGAATTTGATTTTTTATATGAATGGAAAAAAGGTTTTCAATGAAGTTCAGCTCCATTGAGACTTTAATCTCGCCGGAAGTGGCTTGGCGCCTTTAGTGTTTCCTTATCACTATCAGAATAAAAATAGAAAAAGAGGAAGAAGAAAGGGCAAGTTTCTAAATCGGAATTCAGAAGAGGCACATGCTGGCTGGTTGGCTGGCAATATGACCCCACATGTTTGTTAAGGGAACTCAAAGGGTCACCGGAAGTGTCTCGGAGGTCGTAAGGTCGTCCCGTCGTCGGGTTTTTATTGTCGTATTTCCCGAGAATCCCTTTCTTTTTTTAGGGAATATATTTAGTCAGACAGGAAAGAATTATATCCAATATAGAGGTGGGGGTTATATTTGAAAATCAATTATTCTTTTAAGTTGATGAAATATAGTCTATTAATTACTACGAGTAAGGTTGTATTTAATAGAAGAGGGAGCAGACGAGTCTTTACGTTATTGAAACTCTCAAAGACGTTTTTACGTTATTGAAATGGCTCAGAGGTTTCAGATTTATTTAATTAAAACATCAGTTCAGTTATAGACAAATAATGCTTTTATATAAAATTATTTTTTGCTTATTAGCCACCGAATTATTTAAGGTGCGCGTCTCGGGGTGTTGATTTTGGGAGATTCCAGCGGTCACAATTTTGAAGCAGTGGACCTCAATTTTTTTTTTAAATAAAGTTATTTAAAATATCTACAACTTATAGAAGCCCTTTTTTTGATTTTCGAAAAAATAAATTTTTTTTTAGAATAATCGCATTAAATAAAAGATATTTAAAAAAAATTCGCTCTATATCTTATAGATAATTAAATTAGTAATCATTGTGTTAAAAAATAATTAATTTTTTACCCTTAATTAATTAGCTGGAATCTTTCAAATGAAATGAAATAGATCCCTTGTATCTCTATGGGAAAAACTAACGCCATCTCTTGCCGCCTAGAGTAACTCGGTAGTGAATCGTCTTCTAACGGCTTTTCGAGACGCGCACCTTAAATAAAGTCAAAACATCTCAAATTTGAGTTTTCAATTTCAATAAAGATTCATACTTCTCTTTTTGTGTAAATTTTACTTTCAATCATGAAGGTTGACGATAAGGACAGAACCTTAATTTAGAAATTCCGAAACATCTTCAAAAATAAAGCTTGAGACTTCCACTTAATGATAACAATTAAATTTTATAAAAAAATATTAATAGCGATAAAATTTGTTTAATTTCAATACTAATTCAACTTTTATAAATAATCTCAAATAATATTTCTGATTTAATATTTTAAATATAAAAATAACTATATAATATTTTATAAATTTTAATATCAGCAGGTTATTTATAGATGTACTGTATATTTAAAAAAGATTAATCCTGTATGAATGTTTTGTATGCATGTTAAGCGAGAGGAGTTCCGGTCCAAAGTTTCAAGTCCGTCCATGGGTTTATCATTCATTCTAGTAGGCCATCAAACAGGGTCGTGTTGTTGAATGAAGTCCGTCAAAGTGGAAAGTGAATGAACCAACAACCTCTCTCTCTCTCTCTCTCTCTCTCCATTCATTCAAAAGAGAGAGAGAGGGAATGATAAAAAAAAAACAGATTTGAAAACATACCCTCTATGTGAGAGATTTCGAAAAAAAGAGTTCTAGTTTATTGTTTAAATTAATAATAAAAAGTGAGAAAATATTTTATTTTGATTATATTAAAATTTTAGAAAAATAAAAAGGTAAAGTAGCATCTTATCTATTCTTTAATAATGTCGCCTATTAATGTTGATAATTATAATAAAATTTGGGAAAATTTTTATGTCCATGTGTGTGTATGATGATTTCGGACAATTTTTTAATCTAAATTCTAAGATCATAAAAAACGTTGTCCAAAGACAAATTTTTGTTCAAGTCTTGAGTGAAGATAAAAGTGAAAAAAAGCTACAACTGTTGTTTATTTACAACATGTTGGGATATATTATATTTTTAGATTTTGGCACTAGCCAAGAGTCCTTCGCCTAGAAACTATTTCTATTTCTATTTATTAGAATAGATAGCGATTTAAATGTTGTTTATTTTTAAGTTTATAAAGCCGTGTAGCCAACCCAAAAAATAAGTTAATAAAGAAAAAGGTTGCATATATAGGTAAGAGAAAATAAAAATAATAAATTTCTTGGTAAATCATTAAATAGATAAGGGGTCTAAATGGCCTTAAAAGCCGAAAACACATTAAAACAAATAATTTTTTTTCAGTTATATGTACCCCCTCCCCCTCCCATCCTAATTTTACTTACTGCCTGTCGCGAATTTAAAACAGCTATTGCCACGATTATATTTAAAAACGTGTAATATTATTTTGATAAGATGTTAGTTGTTCTAAACACGAAAATAATTTGATGAGATGGTGGATGCACTAGTTTCCTTATTTTATGTGTAACATTATATTATAGTCGTATGCATGGGCGTACCCAGGATCAAATCTAGGGGGGGGGGCATGGTCAGATCATGGTCGTCCAGGGGGGGGCAGATAAATAATTCTTAAAGACGCAGATAATAAACATAATTATTAATAATATAAAATTTTTCAAGTAAACTCATATTTGGACCCTGTTACGCATTGGTGTGTCAAGCACCAGATAACGAGATTTGAACATTAAAGTTTTTTGTTTTCATTGGATTACATATAATTTTTTTTGTCAATTGTGCAAGGAACATTAAATATAAATTTTTTAGGACATATTTCATAAAAAATATTATTAATTATAGCATTTGAAACAATATTTCGTTCTTAATTTTTTATTTTTTGGAGCTTGACACACTAATGCGTAACAGGGTCCATTTATGGTTAATACTCAGTTATTACTTTTTTTTATGTAAGTGGAAAGTTAGACCATAAGGTAGAGTTTTATTTGCACAAAAATAGCAAAATTTTATTTGAAAATGCCCTCTAGGTTTTGAAATTTTTTTATATCAGATTTCAAAAACAAGATATACCGGTAGTTAAAATTTAATTTAAAAAATAGACCTGCATTTTTGCTATTCAACCTAATACAGTATTATTCTTAACAGATTAAAATAGTTTTTATAATTTCTAAAATAAGTTAAGTGCCACATTTTTAATTTCCTTCTCTTTTTCCTAAAAAATTCATTTGATTAATTTTTTAAAGCTATTATAATATTCAATTTCTCTAAAACTCCGGTTCGGTAGTTTATCAATTTAAATAAATAAATATGCTTGGATAATAACTACTATCGTAATTTACAAATATTTGTTGCCTTTTTAAGTCTATATGGCCTCAGATGCTGAAAAAAGTAGTTTATTTAACTTTAGATTACATTTTATTATTTCCTATTTATTTAAATCCTTTATTTGTCTTATTATTTAAATTTAGAATTTTGGTAAATAAAATTTTGTTAAATAAATAAGAAGTAAAACAGGCTAAGGTTAAATTAAATTGACTTTTATTTAAAAATCAATTACCACGTGTCTATGAATTTATTATTTTCTTTTGTATTTACTAAAAAAGAAAGAAAAATACTGATATGTTTTCATATGTCAAAGGTTTAAAAGAAAATTAATTATTTATTTGTGTTATGATAAGAATAATAATAGTATTAAAAACTTTTCTTTTGAGGTATTTATTGAGAGAAAATGAGGTTATGTTTTCAAGTGTCAACTATTTAAAAGGAAATTAATTTATTAAATATTTCTTGTTCAGGAAGATAATAAAATTAAGTAGAAGATTAGTTTAATTTTCTTTTTGATTGTATTTTAATCTATTTGAAGGGAAAGAGTGAGAGAATGAGGTTATGTTTTAACGGTGAGTTAAAAATACTAATAAATTAAATTTAAATTAATTTTGACTGAAGTTTGGTTTTATTTTTATTGTAGAAGTGGTTATTTTTCCAAATATCACATTATTTTTTTTTTTTTTTTAATCTATTTACGGTTATAGGAAGAAAAATATCTGTTCTGGGCTTTTTTCTAAATACTACTACCCATTATTATCTTCTTATTATTATCTTATTTTTTAAGTCTTTTAAGCATCTGAGGCCATATCGACTTTAAACGATACACAATATATCTATAAATTACGATACAAATTATCCAGGCATATTTATTTATACAATTTGGTATCAAAACGATTTAAATAAATATTCATCTGACTATTTGGGGTCCGAATTCACTCCCCTCGGTTATCAATACTGACATTTGTCAACATTTCTAAACTCTAGGCAACCGGGGAAGTGGGGGGGGGGGACATGTTGTTCCGTTCGATAGTAGAAAAAGTTGTATTTATATGATGAAAATTTTCAAAAATATAAGTTAAGAAATTGAAAGAAAAATTTGATTTTGTTGGTTATATAAATTTAGTATTATTTAAGAAAATATGTTCTAAACTGTTCTCGTAATATGAGAAAATGTATTTCCTTTAAGCTTTGCAGCAATTGGATCTAAAAATTTATTCCACTTTGTAATTTTGGTTGCCTACGGAAGAATAAGGTCCGCCGATCCCGCACCGTTGGAATAATAAGGGCGAGGACAAAGAAGAAGAATTTTGATTGCCTACCTTCCCAATTAACAAAATGATGTGATATCTACACAAGGGCGGGTACAAGGGGGGAAGTAAAGCCCCCCCCCCCGAGATTTGAGAAAAATATTTTTTTTTTTGGAATAAAATTTTATTTTTAATTATAGTTGCATGGAATGTAGTCAGCCAAGGAATATAAAAACAAATTTATTCTGACGGGCGCTCGAAACTTCGACAGAATAAATTTGTTTTTTTTTTTCCTTGGCTGACTCCATTCCATGCAACTATAGTTAATACTCACAGACAGTATAATAATTATTTATTTTTAATATAAAATTTTAAAAATTAATACTTAAAAATTTGATTTGTATATATATTTAACAAGACATGTGAGTGTTTTTTATTGGTGAGGCCAAACATCCCATGGCCCCCGGGAATCGAACCCAGGATCTCCGCCTTTCCGGGGCATAGGCGTGCTATCCATTGCACCAGGCCACCGTCGAGGTCGAGGGTCCGGTGGCCTGGTGCAATGGATAGCACACCTATGCCCCGGAAAGGCGGAGATCCTGGGTTCGATTCCCGGGGGCCATTGGATGTTTGGCCTCACCAATAAAAAACACTCACATGTCTTGTTAAATATATCTATGACTAGTTAAGTCCGAATCGAGGTATTTTGAATACCATTATCTTATTCAAATATATAGATCTCGAAAAATATTTTGTATATATATTCTGGTAAACAAGTACAGAATGCACCTTTATTTTAACGAAAATAAGAAAAAATTGTGTGCTAGGCGACCATTTATACAAGATTACCTCCCCTCCCCTGCGAAACTCCTCTGGATCCACAACTGTATCTACAGGTGTTTATTAAAAGTTTTTATTTATTGAAATTAGTATACAGTAAGAATTTCGAAGTATAGGTTACAAAATATAATTTCGTAGATCCTAAAATTGAAATTAGTAGACTATATGAGTAAATATAAAAATAATGAATAAATGGATTAATTTTCTTTTACTTTCATCAGAGAATTAGAGATATCGACTAAATTCCTCTCCGATCTTGTCTTAATATATTTATGTCTAATGGCTTGACGACTGAACTAAATTTGAAACTAAGGTTTTTAATCAAAGACCTAAAGCAATGAAACTTTTAACAACTAGCAACTGAATTATAAACAGAAAAGAAAACAGTATATTTGCAAATAAATTTAATAATATATAAGGAAATAGTAGTCATTTATGCAACAATTACATAGTCTGAAATGAAAATTGTGAAGTGTAAAGTGAATTTTAATGAAAGAGACTGAAGTGTCAAATATTTCCTAATTGATGAAAAATGAACGACTAACGGGTCTGCAAGTTGATGGAATGTTAAACAGGCGCCCTTATGAATTGGGAAAGAACATCTATATTTAATGTTTTGAATTAATTCGATTAATCACACTGGTTTCATCCATCCACCTTGGTGGATTGGATTGCAATCGAAGATTGCGTGCAAAGGATGAACCGTTGGCAACTTCCGGGTCGTTCGGCTCAAATTCCTCCTTAATTTGGTGTTTATTAGGCTGCCTGGCCATGTTCTATTCCAACAGACTAATAAAATATAATTAATAATTATAGAATTCTTCGGGTTGGAAACGATTAAAGTCGTCGGAGAAGAAGAAAAAAAAATGCATAAATTTTAAATGTAAATGTTAAATGTGAATAACCCGAATTGTTTAACCCTAGAAATGTGGTAATAAATGAATTGAAAAAATAAGGAAATTAGAAAATTAGAAGTTAATAATTATAATCAAAATACAGACTATTATTAAGGACTACTTAGAGATGTGGCATTATTAGCAGTGATTATTGACATTTCTGCTACTTATGCAATTCTATAGTTCTTTTCACCAATCAAAAATAATACTTGATTTGTATTTATTGTATATTCTATTAAAAAATTAATATGCAAAAAACATAAGAATTAGTAGTATTTTCTTGGTTTAATTTCCGGAATTGAATAAAATAAAACAAAAAATTTTTATTTTATTTTTCATTTATTTGTTTCTGACACAGAAAGGTGGAAATTATTCTGACTGGTCATCAGAGTTAATTTAACTAAAATTTTAAAATTAATAAATTGGCTCTGAAGACGGCAGAATATTTTAACGAAACAAATGAAAAGTGCACGTTCTTGTCAACGACAAATTAACTGAAAAAATAAAATAAAAAATTTTGAATTCTAAATAATGGCGAATTAGGAGCTAAAGCTCTAATATTATTGTTAAGAGATGATCGTGCCCTGCTTTAGTCAATCAGAGAGCTTGTTTTAGATTATCACGTCTGTCAATGGACTATTTAAAATATTTTATTTTTATGTTTGATTATGGATCTATCAATTTTTAAATCATTTAATACGTTGATGAAATTAGTTGGGCCATTTAACGAAATATTAAAATCCCTAGAAATTTTAATTAAAACATTAAAATAAAAATAATAATAATGAAAATAGTGATATCTAGATTTTACTTTTTTTTTTTTGTTTTAATTCACAGACGATGGTTACGAAAGATAAATATTTCTCTGTTAACTTTAATAATAAAAGAAATGATATTTTTATTTATATATTTTAACGATCTAGTTAGTCCTAGAGGAAAAAATAGATGTCTGGTAGTTCGATCGACATCAAATTTTTCAAAGGAGAGAATTTGTTAATTTTTTTTTTTTTTTAAATGCTATAAGTGATATTTAGAAAATATAAATAAAACAAGCTCTCTCATCAAAAGATTCCGTTGTAAAAAAACTTTCTCTAAAATAAAATAAAATTGTAAACTCACCAAGCAGATGGATGCTTGGATTGAAAATAGGCAAGAAATCGCAGACACAAGTCATTCATCTGCAAAAAAAAAAAAAAAAGAAATGAATTAATTATTATTAAGAGGGCGGCTAATAAATAAATATATAAATAATAAATGGAAATGATCGCCCACAAAGGAGCTGACTGACCGATTTCCTTTTTAGCTAAAGAATCGGATCGTCGCCTTGAATGGTGGGCGAAGAACAACAACAAAAACAAACGAGGAGGGGTGGAAATATAAACATGACCTATTTTAGAGACGAAGTGCCCGATAAACATTCAATTTAGAGTGAAATTATTTATGCTAATGAGAGTAAGCGTATATAGAAAGTTATTTTATAAAATTTCAGATATTTCTATGAACATTTTTCTAAAATAACTTTGCTTTTTAATTAACAATTTAAGTTAAAATTCGGGTTTTAATAATGAACCTTTAAATGCCTTATTAACTTGATATTTAATGTACCATGAAATAATAAATAATATCCTTTAAAGGTGAAAGAAATTATCAAAGTTGTCGTTTCCTCTAACAAGTAAGACTACTCGAAATTGTACTTGCGAATATCTATCTCATTGACTAAATAGTCAAGCTAAGCTTGACAGTGAATTTTAGAAGATTAATATTCCAAAATCGAAATTAATTATGCTATTATGCAGCATCTTGAAATTCGTCTTCCAGTGAACATTAAATAATTTGCAGAATCAACGCTGAAGATAGGAGAATATTGGTTATGATTAGAAGAAATCCTAATCTTAGTTCGGGCAACTCATGTTCACAATCAACATAATAACCAACTGAAAGGACATAAGGTTCCCAACTATAGTATAGATCAGTGGTTTCCAAACTTTGTTACCAAGCTGCCCCTATTTAATCGTATTAATTTCCCATAGTTTGGAAACCCTGGTATAGTTATTAAGAAATTCCTAATTTTAAATGTTTTCTAAAATTCTAAATAGAAACAATAATTTTTTTTTTTTTTTTTTGCTCAAAATTTCACGACTCTAAAATTTAATTATAAATTCAATAAAAAAAAGCAAAAAATTTTTTTTTAATCGAGGTTGAATGATTAACGATAGATATTCTTTTCTTTCATTTTAAAAAGATTTTAAATTAAATATTCTAGTTAATTTTCTATTCATTAAAAAGAGTAAATAAAATGATAACAGTGAATTTTTTTAACACAATTAGATAAGATTTAAGGTGTGTTTTTTGCATATTGATATCTAAAGTATAACACGTGTCAAAGGGGAAAAGAGAAACTTGAAAGTGATTATTATAAATATAAATATATAAAGGGGGTATTGTTGTGGTTGATATCATTTTGACTATTTCGAAATCTACTTGGCCACCTGGTTAAATATCTAGTTTTATTTCCAAAATACGAAATAAATTTTTTTTTATTATTATTGTTTACAGTAGTAGAAAGGAAATCTTTTATTTGAAGATATTTTTTTTCTTATCTAAAGCCTGCCCATTCGATGGGGTCCTTGTTAAATTATTTGAAAATAATAATAAATTTAATTTTCTCTCATTAAATATTGACTCCGTTTTAAAATTTAAATAAAGGTAATACATTTTTTACAAGGGAGTGGTGAGTATAACCCCAAAGAGCAAACAAAATTTAGAGTTTTAAAATATTTGTCTTTTAAAAAATGCCTATAAAATTGCCAGGGGAAAGGAAGCAAGTCTCTTCTTTCTTTTACTTATTCATATAAATATTAAATTAATATTAGAAAATAATAATGGAGGAGGCGACAAAATAAAGTAATTATGCTTATAATTCCTAAGTTCCAATCTCATGGCAAAACTTGTGATGTATTCTTCAATTTAATAATACCAGTGGTAAAACCCGCCTTCGGCGAGCAAATGCATCAAATTTATTCTTGCTGATTGTTTGGAAATTTTCAAATTTCCCTCTGACTTAAATTTTATATTCCCTCTCCACTTCCTGTAACTCTAGCCAATCAGAGTCCTGATCGGGACAGACGGAAGCTAGCCCCTAGCGCTTTATATATAGAGGTGAAAATGATTAATTTCAATTTGTCAGTCCGAGAAGAAATTACTTCATGTTTGGTTGCTGGTTGGTAGGCAACCACAATGACCAAAGAGTGGACCCTTTGTTAATTTAATTAAATTTTAATCTAATTATAGATAAATAACACTAAGTTTCAAAAGGTTTTTATTTTAGCTTATGCGCATTTCGACGTTAATTTAATCAGAGGTTTAGTATACAGCTTCATAGCTCTGAAGATGATGTATTAACATCGAAAGCTAAAAATAAAAACCTTATGAAACTTAACCTAGTGTCATTTATTTATCTATAATTGGCTAAGAATTTAAGAATAAAATTCAGTTAGTGCCAACGGTGAATTCCTTGGACTTTATTAAAAATTATTAATATGTATTGTAGGTAATGCGTGGATCTGAGAGCAAAATGGTGTGTGTGCAAGAATCAACTTTGGCGCCCCTTACAATGAGAGTTGTTAATTAAATTCATTTAGACATTAGTAATGATTTTCGTTTCTATTCATATAAACTTGGGTATTTATTAGAAATGAAATATAAAAATAAACTAAATTATTACTTTAATACAATTTTTTTTTTTTTTTATTAAAAGATGAAATAAGAGAATCGAATAATTAGAGAAATGTTTCTAGTATCCTATTACTTATCAAAGTTATTATGTGTGAGGTGTTTAAGGTTTTATCAGACGATGATGTCTTCTCTCTGTGTACCGACATGTGATGGTTCCCATGAGAACTTGACGACCGAGAGTTGGTTATCTCTCTTTTTTTTTATAAATACAGAGGATCCCGCCCCTCTTACAATTTACTAAAATAAAAACATTTAAAGTAAAATTCATTAACATATTATAATATCCAAATGTTAAATTACTATTAAATATTCTTTTTGTGGTAGTTCTCCTTTCTAAAAATGTCAACTCCGTTGTTACGGGGCGGAAACACTATTTCTTTATAAGAGAAAAGAAAGATATTTATTTTTCGTTAAATTAAAATTTTTAAGATGTTTCGTTTAAACTCGACATGGGAAATAGAAAAATAATAAGTATATTGATAAAAGAAGAAAATCATTGTTATTGTTTAATAACAAAGCAATAAAAAACAAAAGAATCCCATGAACCTGATGCAACAAGAACAATAACCTTTTGATTCATTTATCAATTAAAATTTTTCACATGAATTCGTAAAATATTTAATTGTAGTATCAATTCCTGTTTACGCCTTTAAAATACATTACAGTATTTACTATAGACTATTTTAAAAATCAAGTAACCTAAAAGCGGCTACACACGTAACTGCAAACTTAACAATCATGAATACAGGGGCGCCGGAACGAATTTGAATCGAGGGGGCAAAAAATCTTTTTAGAAAATTAAAATAATTTAATATGTTCAAATAGTATAAAACAAAACAAATCTACTATAAAGCTTTAAAAATTTAAATAAAATCACAATTTTAATAAAATTAATTGTCGTTAATTTTAACAAAATTGTACCCCTTTTAAAAATTCCGATTGCCTTTTAAATTATCAATCAGTTGGCAAATAGGTAAGAGGTAAAGAAAATTCAAAACATAAGTAGAAATAAATGAGCAAAAATCAAAAAGATCTTTTTAGGGCCGGTTGCTTCATCCTGGGTGAGCTTGTTAGCCCCGACTTTTTTTGTAGTGCAGAAACCCACTTCAGTTTTATTTTTATAGTAAAATATACGATATTTCATCATTTTATTGCTAAAAGAAGTATTCTAGAAGTACATATATTTGTTATTTTACCTCATATTCTACTTATTTTATCAATAAAATGATGAAATGTCGTATATTTTATAAAATATGTTATAGGCTAGGGCCCGCTTGCATCAGATCTCGTCGCCATATTTAGCCCTGAGTTAACCTCACTTTTGAGTAATTTCATATAGATATATGGGGAATTGGAGCCAAGGTCCGGGCTAAAGTTAGCGCAGGCCCAAAGGTGGGGCTAAGATTTAGCCCTGGGTTGACACGTACGAACATGTATTATGAACTCAAGCATCCTAACTTCACCAATATAAATGTAAAAAATAATATAAATGCAATATGGAATCTACCGTTTTTTTGTTATTATTCATTTTATGTCAATCAGGATTATACTCGTATATCCAGGATGTATTGCAAGTTGTTGAATATTCTCCTAACTTCATCTAAGGCATTGCACATGTCTTGTTAATAAAACTATTTGTTTTCAAATTGAATGCAAATTGATATTAAATATTTATATGAATGTTTTCAGTTGATATTACTTCTTGTTAGGTGAAAATAAAAGGTATATTTCGTTTTGAAATTATCTTTATTTGAGCCACACAGCTGGCAATTTGTCAAAATAGTTGTGAAGATTGGAACAATTGACTAATTGTTATGTGAAAACTAATAAATCTTGTTTATTTTTTTGAAAATTTTCAAATTTTAGCAAAAAAAAAATTAAATTCTTATATTTAAATGTATATTAATAATATTTATTTAAATTATGGGTGATAATATCAATTTTTATTTTTAATAATTTTTATAAGATGCCTTAATGGCGTTGCAAACTTCACAAACAGAACATGATTTGTTCCCCCGGAAGAGGGTTTCTGCATTACAAAAAAAGCCATTTAGCCCGGGGCTAACAAACTCACCCAGGATGAAGCAACTGGCCCTTAGAGTTTTAGATGTTAGCATTTTAAAAAAAGAAAATAATTTCGTCTTCAACTTCATTACTTATTGCTCTAATTGTACATCAGAACTCAAGGGTGATGGGGGAGGGATATAGAAATATACCTTTTAAAGATTTTTTATAAAATAATTGATTTATGAATTTCATTCAAAATTGTTAGAGAGAGATTTTGAGAAAATAGGAAAAAAAGAACATCAGTAAAGTACTAATTGCATTTTGGCCAATGTCAGGAGGGAGGGGAGGCGAGGTAGCTAACAAATATCAAATTTCAATTCCTTAGCTCTTTTTGTTAAGATATTTTGTTCAAAGACCATTTTTTGGGACCGCCTTTTTTTGACTAAAAAGGCATATTCAATTAAAATCTTAACGGATTTTTGAAGGGTTTGCAAACTTCCTCTTTCTATATATAAAATATATAGGTAAGAGAAAGTAAAAATTAAAGTGAATATTCCATTAAGACATTCTGGGGGAAATAGTTTGAACGAATTTAGTAATTGTAGTTCAAAGCAATATTCTAGATTGGAAGCTGTCAGGAGAGTGGGAGTATGAGCAGGAAGTACTACATCCCCCTTTGGCCAAGGGGATTTCCCAGTCCCCTAGTAGGCCTCCTGGTTTGGCATTGGTGGTGTCAGTGAGTGTCAGAGAGCGTCAGAGAGCGAGTGCTAGGTCAGCCCGGGCGTGGTCGTGTGAAGAGAGGCAGCGTGAGGGCTCCACGCTCTAAACGCTCTAACTCCTGCCTCACCTCAAATCACCTGGTCTTCTTTTTTGTTCCTGTCTCTCCTTCCTTCCACAGGGAATCAGAGTATTGCGCATATCTAGCGCCATCTAATAATTATACGTTGAGTAAGTTTAACTTAGGGCAGGTTGCTTTACATTTAATTAACTAGTTATCCCTCGGATATGCAAGTTTAAGAGCCTTAATATCTTGTTAAGCTAATCTTATGATTAAATAAGAGCCCAGATCTTAGTTAGTTAAGACCCAAAGTTCGCTAAAATAGATTTTTAATATTTATTTTACGGCCTTGGGCCCTAGCACAGTGGTGGAATATCCGCCTCTTGTGTTATGGGCCAAGAATTTGCATCCCGACAAAAATTTAAATGGCCACCAATAAATAAAATGAAATAAATAGAGGCGGTAAATGGCCTCCTAGGCCGAAAAGACATAAAAAAAATATTTATTTTAATTAATTTTGTTTTATTTGAATATTTTTCGAGATCTTTATATTTGAATAAGATATTAGTATTCAAAGATATATTTAGCAAGACTTTATGTTTTTTGTTGGTAAGGCCAAGCGTCCCATGGCCCCCGGGAATTGAACCCAGGATCTCTAGAGTTTTCTGGGGCATCGGTGTGCTATCCAATGCACCAAGTGGTCGAGGGACTATGGTGCGCTTGGCCTCGCCAACAAAAAAAACAGAAGTTACTTGTATGTTTTATTTTTATAATTTTTATTAAGCAAATAGCTAATTATATGTGAAAAATTCATTTTTTTTAACTTGAAGGTTAAGCATGTTTTTGTTTACTATATCGATGATTTACTATCAGTCGGATGAGTTTGCACTATGGCTAGATGTGAAGCAACCGGTCCTTAGAAGTAGAAAATGTCAGACGTGGATTTGCTTCATTCAGAAGTGGTAAATTATGGGAATTTTTTTTTTTTTTTTAATTATTATAGTCAAATCGTGGAAGAAGGTAGTGGATAAAGGGCTCAATCAGGGCGGTCCGCTTTGACGACTTGGAATAATTAATAAATGATTCTCTCCCGAGTACACTCTCAACGACCATGAATGTCATATTTACTTTTATTTATAAGCAATAACAGTGATTTAATTATATATTTCCTAATTAAAGAGAAATTATATTTTTTAATCAGAAAGTTAATAAGCCAAGTAATGAAAATGGCGGACATGTTGTTTATTTGCTTGAGAAAATTTGGTTATACTTTGATATCTCGGTTAGCAACAATCTGACCGAGTATAAATAGAAGAGTAATTTTGACTAGAGTTCATTTCTATTTACTTATTTATTATAAATGTGATTATTTTATTTAAATTTTCATCAATGCAATTCTTTTTAAGTTAACTTGGGACGGCTTTTCTGGAATTTTTTTAAATCTTGTATCACCCTTTTAGGGTCTTTTGTGTTGAATATCCCTTTGAAACATTCCCTAAAAGGTGGTGAATTTTGTTTTTTAATTTATCAACGTGATTATATATAATATCGAATTAAATAAATTTTTAATCAGCAAACAACAGAAAATATTAATATTTCTATTTATAGTCTGTTACTAAGTGACTAAGTAAGGTAACGATGTGTGCAAAAATTATTAAATAACATAATCGGTTTATGGTTATAATTAAGCTAATAAATACTTTTTAAAAGCTTCCTTTAGCACCCTTTTAAATGGCGCCTAGTGCATGTAATTAGATCTTTAAATAATCAACAACCCCATTTTATTGTAATTATTAAAATAATAAGATGAAAGCTTAAAAAAATTTTACATTTTAAAGATCCTAGAGAGATATATTTAAAAAAAAGATACAATAAAATTATAGGGTGGTGCCAAACATTCATTGATTTTTATTGGGGTAGGGACTAGTATGAAATACTACGAATGCATAGGGCCGGAGAAAGGGAAAAGCCTGAGGCCTCCTCCTTCAAATTTTGGAATAAATTAATTTGTATTAAAGGTTTATAAATAAAAGGGGGGGGGGTTAAATTTGGAAAAAATTAATTTTAGTTGTTTTATTTTATTAAAATCTTAAATATTCTTGTATGCCCCTATGTTTTGGGGCTGAACAGAGAACTTTAATCCTAACCCTACTTAGTCCATTTGAACTACAGTAAATAATATTTTGAAGACTCTAATAGCCGAGGGGATAAAGAAGTTAAGCTTATAATCCTGAGCTGAAGACAGCAACTCGAGTTCAAATCCACCTCATGGCAATAAATTATCCAACTCTACTTGAGATGCCTCCTCCTGAGAAAGGAAACTGAAACCCGCCTCAATATCATTTCTATGAGAGTTCAGCGTAATCACAACGTGTCGGGGCTGACAGTACTGACGGATAGAGAAATAATACTTTACCCCATATTATATTTTATATACAAATATAAAAAGTTAATTATTTGGCCAATTCAATTGAAATAAATTTTTATCGCTTGAAACGTGAAACGAACTCCTAGCAAAAGATGTGAGATCTCTACTGTTGTGATACGGCCAGAGGTATTATTTAGGAACCGACCGAATATTCGGTTTCGGTCAGTTTCGGCCAAAAATCATGGTTTCGGCCAAAAAGTAGCCGAAACTTGAGTCTTAAAAAAAAAGGTCAAATGATTTGCACTCGAAGGGAAAAAATTTTTTGTCTCCCTAAAAAAAAGGTAAAATGATTTTCACGGAGGGGAAAAAAAATTTCAAAAAAAAAAAATATAAATTTTTTTTATAGGAAATACAAGTTTCGGTTTCGGCCGAAACTAAGGTTGAGGCCGAATATTCGGTTTCGGTTTCGGCTGAAAATCTTGTTTCGGTCGGACCCTAGTATTATTGCATATCGGTCGAAAAGAGGAAAATCAACAGAAGAAAAAAAGATTACAAAATTATTTTGTTCATATATTTAAACATAATTTAATTAAATTTGGTGTTTTTTTTTTCTATAAGAAAAACTTTTAGAGAAAATGCGCTCTTTCTAGACATTTTGTTACAACTTAGTAATTAGATTTTTTTTTTTTTAATTTTAGAATTTGTATCTTGTCAAATTTCTTTTTAATACGAGAAATAAATTTATTTATTTTCTCCCTCGAATTCACGATATTTAAAAAAAAAAAGGCTTCAAGCTAAAATGAAATACAAATAATAGCATTCAAATTATAAAAAATTTATGCAATCTAAATTGGAGCTAGACAAAAAAAAAATCGTGATTAATTTGTATGTCGAATTCGATCTAATCTAAAGAGAATCTGTTTAATATTCGATTCCTCCTCCTGCTTTGAATTATTCATCCAGATCTGGGAGAGGGAGGATTTGTTTCTATGCAAGTCACACACAGAAAACGCAATTTGACACTCAGAATTTCATTAAATAAAAAAAAAAGTTAAAATGCTATTTATTATAATTGTATACAAATATTTAAGATAATAATAGCAATTTAAAATAAGTAAACGAAAAAATAACCATAATTATTTTTTTAAAATATCGTAATATATAATTTTTTAAAAATTATAAAATTACAGATTAATATAATAAAAGAAAATGTAAATACACTGTTAAAAATTTTTAAGGGATATATTTATGAAGTCTGTTACACAAACTGTTTATAAATTTCACATTCGGGAATATGTAAAAGTTCATATACTAAAAAAAAACTTTCACATACCAATTTATTAAACGTTTCATAAACGAGTTGATGAAATATTTCAGCGAGGTTTGAACTAGAGCTCTTGGTTTCTTTCTTTCATATATATGACGCCTATCTATCATCTGGACTACTTAATATTAACACTTTTTAAGCTACTTAAATTTGAATCATATTTTTTACTTTTTTATTTAATAAATTGATTTCACAAATTGGATTTATTAAAATTCAAGCAAAACGGCATGAAAAACGATTGAAAATTCATATATTTTTTTTTACTTTCTCTTACCTCTATATATATGTTAATATAAATAGAGAGAGAAAGTATTGGATTCATGTCAAAAATTCGATGTCGAGATTTTGATGGATCGATTTCACGTTTTGAGGTCCCCTGAATCTAAAAAAGTGGTTTTCGCGACATGGTCTGTCTGTCTGTGTGTCTGTGAACAAAATATCTCAAGAACGAAAAGAGCTAGGAGGTTGAAATTTTATATTTAAGTTAGGCACCCCCCTGGGACGTGACACGAAGCTTTTGAACAAAATCGGCCAAAGAGTACTAGTACTTTACTGATGTACTTTTTCAGTTTTTTTCGATTTTCTCTAAATTTGCTCCAACGATTTTTTTTTTAATTCAAAAATCAATTATTTTTTAGATTCTCTTTAAAATGTATATTCTCATTTTGTGATTGAAATCTTCTGAAGACCACTTTACTCTTGTTCTCCATAGAAAAGATAGGAGAAATGGTTGCCATGGTATCAAAATATAAATATTTTGCCATACTTATAAATTTTACATCTTGAAAATCGAATTGTACCGTACTGTCGGAAACTAAATACATGTCGACACAAAAAATCTGGTGTGACAAGCACAGAACACAACTTTCGATTACCGAAGGTAAGAGAAAGTTGTGTGCTGTGCGCCAGTCACACCAGATTTTTAGTTTCATTTTCCGCTTGACCAGAGGTGCTCTAGTGCACTAATTAAACAAATTTTGAAATTTCAAAAAACTATACCAATTTTTATTATTTTAATGAAAACGTATTATTTATAATAATTTTTATTATTATTTCAAAGAATTTAAAAAAAAATTATGTGTCATTTGCATTTGTGAAAAATTCACAAAAATTCATTTATCTAAATTAATACGAAAATTATTATCTTGAGAATTTTTTAGAAAATTATTATCGTAATTTTTTTTTTTTATAAAAACTGGGCCCTTTTAAAAAACGAATAATTATTTATCTTTTTTTTTTTTTTAAGTTCTTCTCTAGCAGATAAGTTTTTCGGAAATGATGATATATGTTTCCTGAGATAACAAATCTTTATTTCGATTTCAAGTAAGGAATATTCATTTTGAATGAATGTTTTACGCTTCGTGTTGAAAAAAACGTATACCGTAAATAAGAAATTTACCAGCTTAAAAAGAAAAGGTTAGTTAAAAAAATGAATGTTCAAAATTTTGAGTTGTTTCTATATCGACAAGTTCTAATTGTCTAAAATAATAAATACTGATAAATTTTAAAGTATTGGAAAATTCGATGACGAGATTTTGATGGATTTGACGTTTTGAGGTCCCCTGAGTCGAAAAATGTGTTTTTCGCGACAGTGTCTATGTGTTTGTGAACAAAATAGGCCTATCTCAAGAACGAAAAGAGCTAGGAGGTTGAAATTTTATATTTAAGATTTATATTTAAAACGCATCGGTGGGACTTAATATTGTCCATCGTTGTACTTCATAGGAAAGATAGGAGAAATGGTTGCTATGATAGCAAAATATAAATATTTTCCTATGTTTATAAAGTTTTACATCTTAAATTCTAATATATCGGCGAAAACTAAATATATGTAGACACAAAAAATCTGGTGTGACAAGTAGAGAACTAATAGCAGATTAATTTTATTAAAATTTTAATTTTATAATAAAGGATTTCATTGACTAGATATTACATTCTTATTATTTTTGAACCTCTCAGATTGAGTGTTCAGACTAAACGATCCCCTGCCTAATCAGCAAAAATATTATCTTGATAAGCAGAACGGGAATATAGGGCTTATTTATTAATACAAGGAAGAAAATAAAGAACAAATTTTTAACGTCTAATCCAAACTAATCTTTTCATTCTTATGATACACTTGTGACTATGATCAAGTTAAAGGGATCCCCCCTAGTCTAAATATTGAAAAACAAATGAAATAAAAATAATCAAATTTTAGAGCAAAATGTTTGCTTGATGTTACACCTAAACTATCTATTTTCTTGAGTAAATTTAGAAATTATATTTTCCAAGATCAACGATTATCTTTTTAAACAAACCAATGATAAAACTAAGGATTTTTTAAGAGTCCTTCAAAGATAAAAAAAAAATATTTAAAATATTTTATTAAACAAATATTATTTAAACAAATTACTTTATTAATCGTTTATTAAACTCGAATTAAAAAAAAAAATTAATTTAATTTATTATCGATAACCAAGAATATAATTTTATATAAGAATACTTTGTCAAATGAGAAAACGTATAAGATATTACGAAAATAGAATATTTATTCACCTGGAATTTATTTTGGTTGAACTGAAAAGAAAGAAAGAAATAGAGAGGAGCTTGTCAGTTGGTGTAGGTCCCCCCCTTCCTGTTCGAAAAGGCCCTAATTCTTAGAAAAGCCGACCGGCTTGTTAGTCGACCCTTAAGAGCTAGAAAAAAAAGAACCCTCTTTTTTCCCCTCCATTTGGCCTGGCCATTCATTTTTCGGCGAAAATCAAAAATCTTCTATACCCTGGGGGGTGTTTGGCCACTTAACTATATTTTTCTTATAAGATTTATTGTTTGACGGTTTAGATTTATAAAAACATATATTTTTCAAACAAAAATTGACATTTCTATTATTTGTATTTAAATTTAAAATCATTCAATAAATTTTAAATTAAAAGATAATAAATTCTTTTTAAAAATTAAGAGATATTTTAAACCTAAAAATTAAACAGGTTGGATATGGTTGTTTTACCATTACACAATAAACAATGAATAGGATAGTAGCTAGGGATGAAAAATAAGAACCTTTTTTATTTGATTGTAGACGTTTCGGGACGCCTTCTTAACATGTCAATGTTGACACTTGATAGAGAAGTTTTGGCGTTTGGAACTTTCACAATTCAAATAAAATATTTTTGATTTGATCCCTAACTGTCATCCTATATATATCTCAGTATAGATCAATAATATCTATTGAATATTGATATTGATATTATTGAATATCAAGAATAAATTACTATTTCAAAAGTAGAGCAAAATAAAAAACAAAACAAAATTTTTCTATGAGAATTAACAAAAAAAAAAAAAAAATTAATTCATTGGGCGAATTTAGATGATAAAATTAAAAGGGAACGATTTTTTTATTTTTACGGTTTTTGCAAATCCGACACTCATTTTATGAGAGTATTGTAATCACTAATGTCCATTGAAGTACAATTATTATGAATGTAAAAATTACTTACTGGCTGTTGCGGATATAAATGAATAGTAAGTAGGAAGCTATTCTATGTAACATTTTGTAAAGTCAACACAAACAAATCAACATACACTGTGATGCAAAAAAACTCGAGCCAAATTAAATGAAATAGAAAAAAGATTTTACAAATAACCGGGCTATTTGTAAAAAAATCAAAAATAATTTACTATTTCATTTCATTTGGCTTGAGTTTTTTGCATCACAATGTATTTTAAACAACAGAAGAGTACATACACAACCTGTCTTCCATTAAAAAATAAAATAAAAATCTGACGAGAGACCAATAAATAAGTTGCCCAAAACATGTCGGATTTTAAAGAAATAGAGATTTTTATTTGGCTGCCTCGCGCCCTACCATTCCTTCTAATTATTATATTAGACTATTCATTTTATTTATGGAGAAATATTATTCATTATCGTAAAATGAAATTTTATTTAGAAAACTTCTATAAAAGACAACTACTATAAGATGATCTGAATATGAATATAACAAAAGGGTGGTCAATCAATATATACCTCTGAATCGAGAACAGAACGGCGGCTCCTTAATATATATGGTGGCCTCATAAGTAAATATAAAGATGATGACATCAGAGACACACGAGTTCTCTTGGAGACAGACAGCCAGTCAGGCGGAGAGAAAGAGATAGAGCAGCAGAAATTTAAAAATTAAATGATCAATCCGATTATTAAAAAAAAAATGAAATAAAATTGGCAAGTAATATTAATATTTATCGAATTATATAATACTGGACAAATCGTTTTACTTGTTCTGACTTTAACTGGGATAAAATTTATGATTTCTAAAAAATTTATTCTAATTATTAAAAATTTGGGAAAAATAATGAAGCAATCAATTGGTTTAATAATTTTTTTTTTTCGAATCATTAAAATTTTAATAAAAAAAAAAATCTTTGACTTTAATAAATTTTATATTTCGGATGAGAAATATTAATGAAAATTAATCAATTTTTTGATTACCGGTAAAGATCCCCAAGAAAATTGAGCAATCAGAATTTTTAATTTTTGAATAGGGTTGGATTTTGTGTGTTAAATCATGGAAATGATGAGGAGAATCCCATTGATTTCTATTCTTGGATATATCATGATTTTCTATAATATATTATAGTACAAAAATTTGTCCCGTCCACGGGAAGAGAGGTTAAAATTTTTTTATTTATTTATTTTTTTTTTTTTGCCAATATAGCTCACCTTAAAAGTCAAGGGATGTGAATTCAATTACATAAAACCTATTATATATTAATTAATAGTAGTTTAAATTTATCTAATAAGTTACAAGTCTTTTTAACATTTAAAATTATAAATTACAAAGCAGGGCTGAATGGCTAACGCCTAAAGGCCAATAATAAAGAGAGAAAAAAAAAGCATTTAAAATATATGGCATCTATGGCCCAAATGCCGAAAAGACATTTTTAAATGTTAATTATTCAAATCATTAATTTATATTGTAAAATTATGATTTATAGAATAAAAAGTATTCAAATATTCAGACAACTAGATATACTGGTAAAAAGCCCCAGAGAGGGCGGGTTTAATTTGTTTAGCTATATAGTTAAAATTAAATCAAGTGGCGTCAATTTGCAATCCTGTTGTTTTTCGATTAAAAAAATATTTTATAAATTTTTTAATTATTCGTCATAATATTCTTGAAAATTTTTCCTGCTATTTAAATTTAAGGTAAAAATAAAATTATAAAGTAATGTAGTCCTTGTAATAATAATGTAAAAATAAAATAATTATTAAAATACTTGAATTATATAAAAAAAAAAAAATTAACCTCGATAAAAGACTATTTTAATTATTAATGGTCAGTAAGCAATATGGAGTTGATTCAATAATTATGAATACATTTTTCAATAAAGCTATGATAATTTTTTAAAAGAAATTAAATCATCTTTGATAAGACTTTTTAACCATTTATGATTTTATTATTTATTAATAATCAAATAGATGACATCTGTAAAAAGCGATTATTTAAGTATTATGGTGATAGAAATTTTTGAGGGGCCAATTCAGGGGTTGAAGTCTTTAAAACACACAGAGAGAGGTGGAGGAGGGAGAGAGGGGAGAGAGAGCTGCGGCTCTGCACTGTACTGTCGTGTCAACATAACTCTAAGTCAGGGGCTCCACTTAGGGGGGCACACTTGTCTTTTATTCGCTAAACCCTCGAATAAAAGAACCCCTGACGAACAGAAAAATTGATTTATAACGACAAAAAATAGAGCAAACGAAAAAAAAGCGGATTTTTTTGCTACTTTACCTTTAAATGCGGCAATGAAAATATAAAATTATTAATAAAAATCTTGATATTAAAAAATTGATAAAATGATAGCGGTTGAGATGAACTTGAACTCACGAATGATTTCACCCCGAAAATTGAGGTGATGGGGTGTGTTTTGGACATATTTTCGGGTGTTGATTCGCAGCTGGTGCTGGCAAGACGGATGCTGCGCACAAGATGGCGGCGACCGCCTGGACCGCGCCAAGCGGCGGCTGTCGCCGCTCACCGCCGCCCCGCCGACAAAATGGCCGCCAGCCGCGCTTGTCTACGCTCTTTTTTGCATTTTTTACAAATTTTCATTTCAAAATACCCTCAATTTAATATTTATTCTACATCGTAATTCCATGTTTTATATAGGAAAATTAAAAAAATCAAGAAAATTTTTCTCCAACCCCCTCAAGGGTGTAAAAACCCTCTAAAAAAATTAAGGGATGATTGGAAATAATTTTAAAAAATATTTATGTTAATCTTAAATTATTTTAAACATTAAAAGTTAATAAAAAATTATGGATTGTGACTGATTATGAAGTTCTTAAAGAGGGGTGTTTTTTGGGGTCTTACAAGCAAAAAGTGTGAACATTTATAATTTTCCCAGGGAGAGAAGTGCCTCTGGGTTGCGGATGCAAATTTTCGTAAAGCAATGTTGCCAAATTCGATGCGACCGCCACCACGCAACATGCACGTGGCAAACACGGCCGGCAGCCAAGAGGCGCTTTCTGGGCTGCCGACTCTCGGGCCTGAGTTTCGAACCCGCGCCCTTCCCAGACCACCCCCGGGCTCGTTATTTGTGAAAAAGTGACGTTGACAAGTCAACCGGTCAGTACATCCCTCTCACACCCGAAAAAAATCCATTCAAAACACCCTATTTCCAAAAACGAGAAATCAACCCCTATAATTGTGGGTTTGAATGGATTTAGAAACGTGTAAAATAACATGGCATTAAAAATAAAGGAGAAATACGTTATTATATCAAATGTTTTGGAGGGTTGTTACTAGAAAAAAACATTATCTTTTCCCTCTAATATTCTTTACCTCTTGTCAAGGTTTTTAATAATTGTAAACTAACAGAAAAGTAATATTTTGTCAAAAAATTTTGTATTATTTTTGACTGAATGAGTATAGTAAAAAGGACAGTAATAAAATGAAAATTATTAATATAGTTTTTTTAAGAAGTAAAAATTTTGTCCCTTAAAAAGGTCTCTAGCTAAACCTCTCTCTATCCGATTAAAAATCTGCTAAAATGAAATTTAGTAAAGAAATTGAAATTCTAAACTAAAACTTATTAATTCACCCCATTTATTCTCGACTTACTTAGTCAATTAAATATCATTATTCCACCCTATGAAAAATAAAGAAAAAATAAAAATCTTCTTAAAAAAGTCTAAATCAGAGAGATGAAAGATCTAAAGAGTTAAAGATAATAAAAAAAATATATCTCAAAATAAAATTTTGAGACAAAAAATGTTTATGAAATTTCTCTCGCTAGCTAACCCTTCAAGAATAAAGAGTTGACAATGTCAAAAATATATTCAAAATGAAAGTCGATCCCAAATATTGTAATTAGAATAAATAATAGAAAATTTATTATTCTATTCTTTTTATTGTAATTATCAAAAGGGGTTTAAAAATTTGGTGAAAATAATAAAGCAATCAATTGGTTTAATAATAATTATAAATTTTTTGGTTTTTCTCAAATTCTTAAAATTTTAATAAAAAAAAATTCTTTGACTTGAATAAAATTTATATTTGGGGAGAAGGATTTATTTATGGTTAGTTTATTTATTGGCCTTCAAGGCATTTGTATGCCATTTTGGCCAAAAATTTATATTTCGGATGAGAAATATTAATGAAAATTAATCAAATTTTTCGGTAAAGATCCCAAAAAAAACTGAGCAATCAGAATTTTTAATTTTTGAATAGGGTTAGTTTTTTTTTGTTAGCCCTTTTCAAATACAGAGGCCAATTAGGGATGATAAATTTATTTATTTATTGAAAATGCATAGTATCGATGGCTGCCGGGGGGCGTTCCGGGGTCACTAATCCCGAGCTTTCGCCGTGCTTGGCATCACTTAACCGCAACGATTGTGGTGACTGTTGCTCTTCTCTGTGGCCAGGCCCCCAAGGGTTAGATCTTGTTTTGTCAATTAGAATAAAATTTTATAAACTATGGAAATGATGGGGTGAGTTCCATTAATCTATCTATATTCTTGGCTATATCATGATTTTTTACATATATATTAAAGGACAAAAATTTGTCCCGTCCACGAGATGAGAGGTTAGAATTTAAAAAGAATATAACGTAAGTTAGTGGCTGTCGCAACCCCAACATTAAAAAGAATATATCCAAAATAAATAGGCATGGATCACAGAATTGAGTTAAGTCTATATGGCCTAAGATGCCGAAAAGACTTAAAAAATACCAAAAATGTTTTTGACCTTTATGATATGGAAATAAGAGAACGGGAATTTTTATTTTAGAATTTGAAAAAATGTTTTAAAAAAACTTGAATTTGTTCTTTTTTCAAATGAAAATTTAACAAACCCCCTTGATCATCACGACAGATAATGACAACTTTAGAGCAGGGAGTTAGTTATAATTTATAACTTATAAATTATACATCTGACATGAAAAATGTTTAAATCAAAACCGTACAGTGAGGGTCAATATTAAGTCCCACCCATGAGCTTTCTACTTGTGATTATTTCATTGTTTTTATAAAATAAAAAGAAAATCTTTATTGGAAATTTTTTAGGTTTGAACCATGAAGGTTTCCATTAAAAAATATATATTTTTTTTTAAAAAACAATGAAATAATCACAGGTAGAAAACGAATGGGTGGGACTTAACATTGTCCCTCACTGTACAGTGAACGCCACAATTAAATTCCCACCTGATAGCTAGAGCTTGAAGTATACTGGTATATATGGAATATTTGATTTGATTTTTTTTTTTTTTTTCTTTTAACATAATAATTAAAGAATTTATGGCCCGCACCGCGGGATTAATAATGTCGAGGACAGAAGAAGAATTAAAGGATTTATTTGATTTTATACATATGGATATGCGAAATTTGCGAATAGTTGTTTGGTGTATAGTGAAATAATTTTAATGACCGAAAAGGTAAAATGTAAAATCTGGAACAGATGCTTTTTTATTTTACCTTTTCAGATTGAAAATTATTTCACCATATACTTAAGGTTCTAGCTATCAGGTGGGGTTAATTAATTGTGGCGCTCACTGTACAGTGAGGGTCAATATTAAGTCCCACCCATGCGTTTTCTACTTGTGATTATTTCATTGTTTTTATAAAATAAAATGAAAATCTTTATTAGAAATTTTCTAGGTTTGAACCATGAAAGTTTCCATTAAAAAATATAGACCTATAATATTTTTTTTTTAAATAATGAAATAATCACAAGTAGAAAACGCATGGGTGGGACTTAATATTGTCCCTCGCTGTACCTGAAAGATTCAGATCAAGTGAGAAATCTCCAATACTTTTGATAATATATAAAAATTTTTTTTTAGTAGATAATTTATTTTGATATTATAAGGGTGAACAAAAATTTGAAAATCACTTTTTTTGAGAATGCAAGGTTGATAAACAAAGAAAGAAGAAGAGCAGAAAAATTTCAATGAAACAGAAAATTTTGTTGAGTAAAAAGAAAAATTATAATTATGGAAAAACCAAATAAAAAATTTTAATTAAAAAAGGGATGAAAGCAGCCCTTAATAATTATCAGTCAAGATTGTTCTCATTTTAATATTTTTTCTGATTTCGGCGTAGCCGGCAACTATTAGAATTTTTTTTTAAAGGATTATTTTAAGGATGATTTGTGTTTTGATAGTGATATGAGGGTGGCATATGTATTTTGCGGGTGTCACCTGGGTGTCGGCTGGTCGATGACCTTACGTCGTCTCTCACTCGTCTGTTCTATATAGGCGCCGTAGCCAACCGTGATTTCTATATCGGACGCGGGGCCGCAGTCGTCAGTCTACGGTCGTCGGTCTATTTGGGGCTTCCCTGGGGTGGCCGAAAAGCAGTCTTATATTGACCCCTTTGGAAGACTTCCGAAACACTTCACCTTACTTTCACATTTTCACTACCCGATTTTCTCCTTGTTCTATTAAATTTTTAATATTTACACTAAAGTGTTTGCTGCTAATAAATATTTTTACACCGTGATAATAATCCTGACAAATTATTTAATTTTATATGCCTAACGCCCTTAATGTGATTGGGGTGTGTTTACAATAGAAACATTTACCTCGCCGAGGGTTCGGAATAAAATATTCAAATCGCGGGAAAGAAAAATGACTGGCCCGTGTCACAGGATACTTGCCTCTTGTGCTTGGTCAGGGTTTTTTGCCCGTGACCCGTGGCTCAGCTCCCATTTCGTTCTATAAGATAAATTTTTTTTCAATTGAATTGGAGAAGGGTCTAAATGGCCTTCAATGTCAAAAACGAAGTTAAAAAAAAAAAATGGCTGATTGAAGAGAAAAGAATACAGGGAATGTGGTTTAATTTCGGAAAAAAAGAAAAAGGTGACATATTTGATGGATAGTTGAGAATGTCTAATTAACACCCTTGATGTGATTGGAGTGTTTATAATTGAAACATTTACCTCGCCGGGAGTTCGGAATAAAATAAATATTCAAAACGCGGGAAAGAAAAATGACGGGCCTTGGCTCAGGATAGGGGTATAGGTGTCTAAATATTAAGGGAGCTATTAACTTATTTTTTAAGGTCTTTTTCGGCATCTAAGGCCATTTAGACCCCATCCCTATTTATCTCAAATGATTTGTAGTCAAATCAAATGAAATAAATTTTTCTCGCTTGGGACGGGAAGCGAACCAGGGACCCAAGCCATGAGAGCTAATAACTTAATAACCAAATTTTGCGATTGAATTAAAAAAATTTAATAAATATACACACTATCAGCCAATACTATGGATCTATAAAATTAACAAGTTCGATGGCTAATTTAGACATTTCTAAATAAAAAGAAATAGCTAAAATAAATAAACAACAAATCATTATGTTTGTAATATTCTAATCTACAATTTAAGAATTTAAAGAATCCTTGTAGATATAGCAATCGATGAGGAGGTCCTAGAAAAAATTTTGTTGGAAACCACTGATCTAGAATATAGAGTTCTTTATTAGAGCGCCACAACTTAAATGTAAGGTTTTCTGAATTATTAGAAGATAAAAAGTAATTTTTTTTTTAAGTATGGTACATAAAAAATATTAATATTGCAATAAGATAGAATAAAGGTGCTTTCAAATTATCATATTGCATAAAAAAGTGTTGAGAACAAAAATAAAAAAAATAAATAATTGATTTATGAATTTTAAACAAAATCGTTGGAGCGAATTTTGAGGGAAAAAAAAAAAAAAACTGAAAAAGTACATCAGTAAAGTACTAGTACTGGTGGCTGATTTTGTTCCAAAGCTTATTTTCATCCCTTGGGAAGGGGGGATGGGGGGTGCTTAACTTAAATATAAAATTTTTTAAACCTCTTAGCTCTTTTAATTCCTAAGAAATTTTGTTCACAAACACGCAGACAGACCATGTCGCGAAAACCACTTTTTTGGATTCAGGGACCTTAAATCGTGAAGATTCATCAAAATCAAGACATTTTTGACAAGATCGCAATACTTTCTATATATTTCATATTATAAGTTTAAGAGAAAGTAAAAATGGGAGAAAATTAATAAATAAAAAATAAATCTGACAGAGAAATCAAACAAGACCAACACCAAAATATAAATACTGAAGGTGAAGTTTAAAAAAAAAAAAAAATACTTAAATAGTCTGTCTTGTTTTTTATGATTCAAATTGAATTTCAAAGTAATAATTCAAAATAAAGTAATATTTCACCTTGAGTTGCATTTTAAAGAACTCGAATAATTAATTTTACTTTTATAAAAATTCAAAGGTGATTTATGAATTTTAATGTTCCTTTTTTTTAGCAAGCTATTTTTTAAGCCAATTCGAAAATGAATATTTCAAAAAAGTACAAAAATCACCACAATATATAAAATATTATTCTATCGTTCTGTAAAATAATTTTACAATAAAATTAGATTTAAAAATAAAACAAGTGGGAGAGGATATCTTAAAATATCCTTTCATTCAGAGGGTTTTGGATTTTTATTCTAAATGTCATCACCCTCTTTCTCTCTCTTTTTTTCTCTTATTCTTTGATTTAAACTTTAAAGTAGTTACAAATTAAATTGTCTTTTAAAAAAATCACGATAAATTTTTTTTTCAATAAAAGAAATTCTAGGCCCACCATCGATGAAATAAATTGGATATTCAAATGTCAGACAGTCTATAATAAAACACTTTAGGGCGTGCTATTAACGTTTCCCAAATTAATATATCCTTGGCCTCAAAGAAAAAAAAAATAAAAAAAAAATCACATATCATACAAATCATATACGAAATAATCATTTAATAATATTCTATATAAAAAATAATATTATTAATTTATTAAAAAGTAAATAAAAGAACTTTACTTTTGAATTTTACAAACGTTCTGGGGTAATATGGAGAAAACCCAGACCGCTTACAAAAGTACATCATACTAATAATATCAAACTTTTTATATAAGCTTAAAATATACAAAAATTTCATTTAAAAAATTTTTTTTCTTTTTGATGTTGAGTGTATTTAAATAAAATGATAGCCAATTTTAAATAAATTAGGGTGGGAAGTGAACCACTAATCTGTCCCATAGGACAATTAAAGAATTAAGAAAGTTTTATGTAGAAAAATAGGAAAGACTATCTGAAGAAGACCAAAGAAATAATTATTTCATTGCAAAATATCCGTGCGAAACGTCTCCGGTTGTATGTATATACAGTACCATACCAACTTCTAAATGGCCAGTGAGTATGTAAAAAAAAAATGTAAAAGGTTTTTATGAATGAGGAAGAGTTTTTATGTAATAATAAATATCAACGCTCTCTCAGTAGAAAAGTAAGTGTCTAACTCCACTTTTTTCGAAAATAATTTAAAAATGGAGTTAGGCACTTTACTAATTAGAACGTCGATATGTAGATGTTTCTACAATGTTTTATTTTTTCCAACCTTATAGTTCGCGTTATGTGCACCGAAATTTTACTTTGTCCAGGACCCTAACTACTAATAAGGCGCCATTAGTTCGGTGGGGCTTTCTTAGTAGAATTTTAGTTAATTATAGCTAGATATTTTGAATTCATTGCATTTTATACCAAAATTCCAATTATTACGCTCCATATTCGAATGATAGAGAGAATTGAAATGGAACACGAAGAAATTTACTATCAAACAAAAAAGGATAAATTTTGATTTGTTAAATTCCAATTATCAGAGATTAGATTTTTTTAAATATTATTTGCATTGGAGGCCATTTAGACCCCGTGTGTATTTATTTCATTTGATTGATATCCAATTCAAATTAACTAAATTTTGTTGCGAATCTTTGACCCCTAGCACAAGAAGTAGAAACAACCCCCAAGGGCCATTATAGTCGTAGTTTTTGAGGCAACAATTAAGAATTATTGGGTTATTCTTGAATTATAGAGTATTGAAAAAATTTGTCCAAAAAAAAAATTTATTGAATTTTCCCTTCTACGATAAAAATAAAATAAAAGATCGAAGAATAAAATAACAAATATGTAGGGCTCTATAATATTTAATTAATTTTTTTTCTTTTTATCAGTTCAGATAAAAACAATTAAAATTTATATATTTGAAACTAAATTCTCATAGGAATTTTCAAATTTTCAAAATTTTTCTTTAGTTTAACCTTATTTTTACTTTTTATTTTCGGTCTTTTCATTTAAATCAGCGTTTTCCAAGCTGTGAGGTGCCTCCCTAGGGAGGCGCGGACTAGTCTAAGGGGAGGCGCGAATATTAGCCACAGCGAGCAATTTTCCAAATGATTGCTAAAGTTTTATAAAAAAAAAATAATAAATAATGGTTTGTATTGATAAATTTTTGTATTTCTATTATTATAATAGCATATATAAAATATGGGGGGGGGGGGCGTGAAATGATTAAATATTTTTAAGGGAGGCGTGGTAACATAAAGTTTGGAATCCACTGATTTAAATGAATCAATAATTTATTTGAAAAAATTGAATTTTTTCATTTAAAAACAGAGAATGGGTTCTAGTCAAACAGTTCGTGTTGACTTGATAATTAAAGTATTTTTCTTTTTAATAAATAAGCCGTTTAAAATTGTGACATTTAAAATTATTATTATCATTATTTGATCAGGGTTATTATTAATCTTTTGCTATTACGTATCAGCAACTGGTCAGGGCACAACTCATCTGTTATATATCATTATTCTCAAGGAAACAAATTTAAAAAAATTAAGACGCACGCAAATGGCCTTTGAAGTCGAATCGCCGCCTTTAAATCGTAATAAATATTTGATAAGTTTACTATTTTTGTCTATTTATAATAATTCTTTAGATAATAGACATTATTGTATTATGAAATTTAATGAGATGTTACTCTATAAGATAATTTCATTCAGTTTTATAAAATTTATTCATAAAATTGCTCTTTTGTTTATAATTTCAACTGAGACAAAATGATTGACAAACTTTATTTTAGACCCATTTTTAAGAATATAGTGAATGTAAAAATTAATAAGTCTTATTAATTTTATATTTGGAGATGACCAAACAAAGGAAATTGCAAAAAACAAGAACAATTCAAAATATCAAAGGGAGTATATTTTTTTTTTTCGGCAACTTTAGGCCATATAGACTTATTACTTAATTTTATATAATTATGATATAAAGGGGACCAGGTACATTTATTCCCAAATGATTTAAATAAATCGGACTGGCTGAGATCCGAACCCGCGCGTTCCTTGCTTGATAATGTCATTGTTTCGCCGACGAAACTGATTATTTCATGAAATCGGCAAAATTTTGTCGTTTTCCTGAATTCGGCATGCCCTCTGCCGAGTTTAATCATATAAAACACTATGTAAAATAATTGATATATCTAAATCAGGCGCCATATTGACTTACAAAGTGACACTTCATTCATACTATCTATTGTTCATCGCGTATGAGAAGATTAGTTGCCCATTTCGCGAATTAGGCAAAAGTTTTGTTGCCGAATTAGCGAAATAGGCATAAAATTGCCTAATACGTGAACTCGGCAGAGGGCTTGCCGATTTCATGAAATAAGCAATTTCGTCGATTCGGCATAACATCATCATCAATCACTCACTCAAAGAGTATACGGTATATAAAGCTCAATGGATTAAACAATTAATTGTAGATCGAGTTGGTTTGTAATATATTATAATTTACAATAATATAAAACATAATAATAATATATACAACTCTTTATTTAATTGATTGAGCTTGCATATACTGATAATGCCGCTAAGTAAAGTCGAAACTTTTCACATTGGGAGTTTTGAAGTCTTCCTTTTTCATTTCATCTCACATAATTTTGTACGGCCACTAATTGCACCTTAAAGGTGAATAATATTACTAAGTTATTTCAATTTTAAGAGAACAAAAAAATTATATTAAAAAATTAATCTCGGATAAAGAAAAAATTTATATTATATGGTTACCAGCAGAGGAGTACCAGGTATGTATTTTTATTTTAAACAAGATTATTTTTTTTTTATATAAATTTTTTTTCGAAATTATTAGAAATTTATTATCATATCCTCTAGTTTTTATTAAGATAAATTTTTTCATCTTATATGAGTTACAAGAAAAATTGATTTTATATTACTAGATTATGGAACGATATAACATTATACAAATTTGAAATCTAAGTTTTACTTCAGATTAATAAAAATTGCATGACAATCAAGGGCGGATACAAGGGGGGGGGGGGGGGTAAAGGGGGTAATTACCCCCCCCCCCCGAGATTCGAAAAAAATACCTTTTTTTCGAAAAAAAATGTATTTTTAATGTAAAATTTTTAAAATTAATACTTAAAAATTTGATGTGTATTTATATTCTGGCAAACAAGTACAGAATGCGCTTTTAAATTACCGAAATTAAAAAAAAATAGTGTGTTGTGCGACGAGTCACACCAGATTACCCCCCCCCCCCCCGAGAAACACCTCTGGATCCGCCCTTGATGACAATTTATATGCTCACATTTGAATTTTACCCCAATCTACAAACCGTGCATAAAACTACAAAATGAAAGATTTATAAATATAAATGGTGGCAAATAAACGAAATATAATACAATCATGGACAGACAATCATAGTATTCCTTTTATTTTAACTGCCCATCCCTTTAATTAAGGGATAATTTCAAATGTTTCATTAATTTAAGATGTCGATATAAGTTTATCTTTTAGTATCACTTGTTTAACGTATTCTGTTATTTTTTTAATTAACGAAAAATAAAAATAGAAAAAAGCAAAGAAATTTTTTTTTTTTAATTTAATATGCCACACCGCGAACTTTTCAGACTTGGATAATAATTAATACTTATTATTTATTTTAATAAATTATTTTATTTTTATAACAAAAGTCTTCGACTTCTGCAGATAACAGTAAGACCGAAATGTCAGCAAAGGGACAAAATAATATCCTCACCCCCTGTGTTACTCCTTAGCTATATATACTCACTTGTACAATAGTAATAATAATTATTTTTAATCAATTTTAATAATATTAAAACTTAGAACACTAAAATAAAATTTATAAACAAATTGTATAGCTGTTTTATTTATATTACTCACCAAAAAAATGGGAAACACAAAAGATGTTCCAGATGAATCTGAAAAAAAAAATATTTTTGTTAAAAAAAAGAGTAAAATTAATTGTATGAAAGCAATCGGGATTAACATCGCAAGGAAGATTAAAGCATGCTAATACGGGGCCTTCATTCTGTTATAATCTACCTGGATTGTCTAGAGGTCGCCCAAGGATAGAGGACGATCTCTCAAATAGTCCAGGGCGAGGATTCGAACCCGAGACGCCCGGGTGAAAGTCAGAAGCTTAAACTATTGAGCCGGCCAGGGCTCGTAATGTTGGTTGCCTTTTAAACAGGATTAGCTTACAAATAAGCACACTCAGCATCTCTTGCTGACCAAGGCCGGCCTGTTTCATCTCTTATCAATTAAAGAAAAAAAAAAAAAAACTTCAGTCATCAAAAATCATTTCTGAAATTCTTTTTTTATTATTATACGAAATTATTATAATTTGAAGAGTACACGAGAAAAACATGATAATTTCAATTTTAGACCAGACTATTTTTTATTTTCTCTTACCTATATATGTTAGTATAATATATAGAAATAAAGTATTGATTTCATGTCAACAATTTCGAGATTTTGATGGATATATATGTTTTAAGGTCCCCTGAATCCAAAAAAAAGTGGTTTTCGCAAAATGGTGTGTCTATATCCAATTTAAAGCATGAAGGAATTACAGACTTACGGTTGTTAATTGAGCCCGATATTAACAAACTCCTTAAAATGCATAAAATTCCACCTTCTCATAAATTTGTCTTTTGACTCTTAATAAAAATATTCTTCAATATAACTAAGTATGCGTTTTAATTGCTCCCATTGAAATATTCTTTTTTCATTGTTCATTTTAAACTCTGAATTAGGATAAGGTTCATACCCTGACTATAATATATAATAATATTACACGTTTAGATCATATCGTGGCAATAGCTGTTTTAAATTCGCGACAGGAGGTAAGTCAAATTAAGATGGAGGGGGGGGGGAGGCTCTAGAAAAAAATATATTTTTAAAGGGGGTGGTGAGCAAAATAAGGTTGAGAAACTATGGTCCATTCAACCACTAAATGACCACTGTAGCAGAAAAGGCTTTTAGAAAAATAATATATAGGTTACAATGGCCTCAGCAGCCGAAATTTTTATTGTAAAATTTTAAAAATTAATACTTAAAAATTTGATTTGTATTTATATTCTGACAAACAAGGCCGGCCTCTCACCTCCAGAAATTTAATTTCGTCTTCCTAAAAAAAGGAAAAATGAATTTTTTGACAGAGGAAAAAAATTTTTTGCAGTGCGGAAAAAATTCCCTGTTCCTAAAAAAAAAAAAATTCCATGACAGAGCGAAAAATTTTGCCGCCCTGCGGGAAAATAAGTTTCGTCAAAAAATTTTTCTTGCCTCTGATTTTGACACCTCTGTTCTATAACAACTACTACTTATCGAGATAGTATTTTTTAAATGAAAAATAAAATATCATTTCTTTGTATTCATATTTTAAAAATATGAATAATTAATATAACCTAATTTTTAGATTTATCTATGGAATTCGACCCTATTAATTTGTTTTTAGGAAGTTGACCAGAAGATTAATATCGTAATTATTTAAATATAAAGAGGAATTTCTAGGTTATTATTCAACAATAATACGTCAATGATCTAGAGATTAATAGCGTACAGTTTTTTTTTATTTATGCATTTAATTAAAGAGATAACAAAAGCCTAATTTTGAGATTAGAATATAAAATATAAGTAATCTCTAATACTTATTTTGAGATGGAACAAAATAAATAACTATAGTATAATTTAAAACCCCTTCAAAATTGTACTTTTCTCTTGAACTTAATAGAAAAGATAGGAGAAATAGTTGCAATAGAAACTAAATATAAATAATTTTCTGTTATAAATTTTACATCTAGAATTCTACTGCGACTACTGCCGGAAAGTATATATATATGTCGTCACAAAAAACTTGGTGACTAGCATAGAACGCAATTTTCAATTACCCAAGGTAAGAGAAAGTTGTGTGCTGTGCCAGTCATTCCAAATTTTTTTCGTTTAATTTGAAAGTAAACTAACGATTTGAATCTATTTCAAATTGATTAATTAATTAATAATATAAAATCAAAAATTATTTTGCGTTCGATAGATTGAAAGTAATTTTCCACCGTTTGGACCACAAATTTTATTGAATATCTTTATTATTTGGATTATGAGAAAAAACCTCCTCGACTCAACTCTAAAGAGTCCGGGGGAATTTATTTTAATTATTATTATTATTATTTGAAATTCCTATCGGGCTCCCCGTTTATTTGGGGGGTGCTTTCGAGCACGAAGACACACACCTCAAACCCAACCGGCCTCTGGCCATCTACCGGCACCCCGCGAAGTTATTTCCTATCTCTAACTCCCCCTGCTTTCGTCTATAGTTAGTGGACTAATCCTTGTTTCTGGTTCCACCTTTTTATCCAACCTCTTCTATGCTAGGAGGCCTAGTTTGAGGATGGACTCCCTCAGCACCGACGTGTAGCCTACTCCTTTCGAAGAATGCTGAGCGAAAATCACTGAGAGGGAACCTACTTTACGTCCCTTCCACAGGACGGGATGTCACAGCAACAACCTCTTCTCGTAGTTTTTTTTTCTCATTCACATTCACACAGTCTTTTCGGCAACTTAGGCCATATAAGACTTTACGATAACCGTTATATATGAGATAATATCTATTGGGGGTCCAGGCATTTCTCCTAGTAGAGTTGTCAGGGGGCTATTGTGGTGAGATCCTATATTTCAATCCAGGACCTGCTTGAGAATTTGTTTACATTAAATAAATATTTTTATTTAATGAAAAAATCCCTCACGCCCAGGATTTGAACAGGGATCTTCCTTTACAAAGCCCGCTACACCAGCGAGCCACCCATTTATTTTAATAATTTATTGTCAATTAATGAAAATATTCATAAATAAAATAAAATGAATGAAATAGATGAAAAGAGACGCCATGGCCAGTATGAAGAGGAGCTGAGGAGGAGGCAGGTGATAAGGCAGCCATAAGTCGGCGAAGTTCTCAGTCCCGTATAAGGACACCAGCAGCGGCATTCACCATATTTGGTACAAATAAATGTGCAGAAGAAGTGAACAGAAAGAAAAAGAACACCCAGATATGCGAGGCGTTTTCCTTCCATTCCCCCTACCAATGGAGAAAGAGAGAGAGAAGAAATGGACAGACAGACACAGACAGAACACTGTCTGTCTATATACTCAAACATGGTTGACAATTTATATAAATGAGTCGTTCATTGTGCTATTTCCTGCGCGAGAGAGAGAGGAACAAACACTCCTCCAGATCAAGGGATCGTATTTAAAAAAGACAAAAGCATCATCATCATCATTAAATATGTCTTATATAACGTTATCTGATAGAGATTTAAATTTTTTAATGCATTATATATGACAAAGAAAAAGAAAATTTAAAAGTCCTAAGCTCACTTTGTTATGCAATCTCTGGTGATTTAAAATTTAAAGGTTTCGAATCTTTTTATTTTTTTTTTTTTTCTTGTTTGGAATGTTAAATGTCTAGAGCTATATTGTGAAGATGGGTTATTGAATCAATTTATCAAAGAATGCGCCTTTTCTTATTTTGCTTGGAGAAAATAAAAATAAAAAACTAACTAAAGTACAAATAAATTTCTTTTTGTCTAAAGTACAGAACAAATATAATTTTATTTTCTCTTACCTATATATATGTTAATATAGGCTATATATAGAGAGAGAGTAATGGATTCTTGTCAAAAATTCGATGTTGAGATTTTGATAAAAATACATCCTTTAAGTCCAAAAAATCTAGTGTGACTGGTCGCACTGGACACAACTTTCTCTCACTTTCTGTCTTCTGTGCTTGTCACACCAGATTTTTTGTGTGGAGATATATTTAGTTTCCGTCAGTATCTACGGTACATTTGAATTCAAGAGGTAAAATTTATAAACATGGGAAAATATTAATATTATGCTACCATGGCAACCTTCTCCTATCTTTCCTATTAAGTACAAAAGTAGTGTGCTTAATAGGGTTTCAAGGGCAAAATCAGAATATACATTTTAAAGAGCATCAATAAAATAATTTTGAATTTTAATCAAAATCGTAAGAGCGAATCTTGAGAAAATCGAAAAAACTGAATCTCACTCAAAATTGTTTACTTTTTTTCTTCATAGGAAAAGAGAAATAGTTGCAATACTAAAAAATCTGGTGTGACTGGCGCACAGCACACAACTTTCTCTTACCTTCGGTAATCGAAAGTTGTGTACTGTGCTTGTCACACCAGATTTTTTGTGTCGACATGTATTTAGTTCCCGGCAGTAAGGAATATTTGAATTCAGATGTAAAATTTATAAGTATGGGAAAATATTTATATTTTGTTACCATGGCAACCATTTCTCCTATCTTTTCTATGGAGTACAAGAGTAAAGTGTGCTTCAAACAATTTTGAGGGCAAAACGAGAATATACATTTGAAAGAGCATCTAAAAAATAATTGATTTTTGAATTTTAATCAAAATCGTTAGAGCGAATTTTGAGAAAATCGAAAAAAACTGAAAAAGTACATCAGTAAAGTACTAGTACTCTTTGGCCGATTTTGATTAAAAGCTTATTTTTCCGGTCCCGGGGGGTGTTTAACTTAAATATAAAATTTCAGTCTCATAGCTCAATTCCTTCATGCTTAAAATTTGACACACACCCACACCACCCACCCACCCACAGACAGACCATGTCGCGAAAACCACTTTTTTGGATTCAGGGGACCTCAAAACGTGAAGATCCATCAAAATCTCGACATCGAATTTTTGACATGAATCCAATACTTTCTCTCTATATATATATTACATATATACATAGGTAAGAGAAAGTAAAAAGTATAACTATTTTTCAATGTTTATAAAATTTATATCTTGAAATCTAATGAAGGGGGGGGGGGGGGCGGACTTTACAGAATATAAAAGAAAGTTGTGTGCTGTGCAACCCCACACCATGTTTTTTCTTTTGTTTTTTAATAAATTTGAAAATACATTAGAAAACAAAAGCCATCCAAATATCATTACAAATATTTAAGTACTTCATTTTAATTAATCTAAATCGCCATTTTGGTTGGATTTATAAGAAACGATTTAGATAATGACGTCATCAGCGTCAAAACGACTGAATGATAAAGCTGTTATTAGAAATATAGAGTGCCAGTGGTTGGAGATTAGGAAATCTTAATATAATATATATTTTTTAACTTTAATTAATTCATTTGAAATATTTTTTTTTCCCCTTTACGATTTGATAACTGATGATGAAGAGTGAAAATCTTTATCAATGGTCAACGATGTCACAACAATTTAGATAATAAAATTTTTAGATTATATATGAAATAAATTATGAAACCAAAGGATAGTTAATAAAATATAAGATTTGACTTAAGAGGAAAAAAAAGTTGGTCTAAAAAATAAATTTTAAATAACCTATTTTGGATTTTCTATGATAATGAATTCCCATTTAATTTAAAAAAAAAAAAAAAATAATTTCAAAAGATCGAATAAGAATATTTTAGTCAGAATGAATAAATAAATAAATGAATAATTTGAATAAATTAATAAGTTAAATGAATAAATAAATAAATTAGATAGGCTACATAATAAAAAAATGGAAATTAAATTAATTTATTATTGTTTAGTCTTTCACAGTTTTCTTTTAGATTTTGTATTTTTTATTTTTTATTTATAATTAATATTGAGAAAATATCTCCAAAATTCAAAAAAAAGAAAAAAAATAAATAAATAAAAAACTAGTAATATGTTTGCGTGGCAATATAAGTAAATTTATCCATTCAAAATCTAGTAATTTTATTTAATATTTTATATAATTTATCATATTTTTTTCTCATCTTTGTAAGCTATTTAAACCTCTATAAGAAAAATTTCTAAATATGCTAAAAAGGCTAGAGTGGCAAAAATTTTCAAGGGCGGCAGTTTGGCTATTTTTTTTCAAAATTTAAAATGAAGTATTTCAGACACTGATAATATCTTCCTTACGAATTTAGAATACATTTTTCGTATAAATTTTATACAAAAAAAGTATTATACTATAAAACACTGTATAAAACAAATGAATTAAACAAATATGACCTATAGAGGGGCAGCAAATGGACATTAGCCTATAGGCGGCATACCCTTAAATCTGACCCTGTATATTATGCAATTTTTAATGATTGTATTTTTTATAAAATACAGTAGAATCTCGCTTAACAAGCACTTCTCATAACGAGTAATTCGCATAACGAGCAAAACAAATTGAAAAATAATGACTCGCTATAAAGTTCAAACAAGAAATGAATTTGCAGCAAAAAAAAAAAAAAATGAACCAGAGTTTAGCAACCCCAAACCCAAATACAACAAATCTAATCTCTTAATTATTGGTTTTTATTCACGTGAGCTATGAGATTTAAATGGAACGTGATTTTCAATAAGAAAATAAAAAATATTGCCCAGGCAATTTTGGTAAGCATGGCATTCAATAGGCAGCCATTAAGCTGTCCGCGCGTAATTGGTTGCCTATAGGCAGTGCCGGCAGGCGACTTTCTTTGGTCCTTTCGGAAAGCAACATGTTCCTCTCGCAAGTTTTTGATTATTATTTATTTTTTTAACGTTTTACTAAATCCTTTTGGAAAAGGATTAAACCTAGATCCTCAAACCTTATCTTAAATCTTCTTGACAGGCGAAATTCAAACCGAAATCCTCTATCGGATTCTGAGATTTAAGTACTTATAATGAATATTAATTTATTTATAAATATATTTGAAATTGAAATTTTCTCAGGGACCCACAACTTGTGGGTAACTTAATGGCGACCACGAGCTGCCCGAGCTGGGACAGGCAGTTCTTCAGTTCTTTGTATGTCAGTATCCTTCCTCTTTTCAACAGGCGTCAGACCCTGCCTGTCCTATTTCTTCCGGTCGAAAAAACGCATGATAGGGTTGGAGGGAAAAAGTGAGGTCCGCCGACCCCGCATCGCGGGAATAAGGCGAGGACAGAAGAAGAAGATTTGAAATTCAAATTCTTAAAAAAATTCATGATGTCCCTGAGAAAGCGAAATCAAAATTTCCATTATGCCTTTTTTGGTGGCAAAAGAAGGAATTATGCAAGTTGCAAGCGAATCGGGTGATGAGTTAGTTGATATTAAGAATACGGGTATTTATAAAATATATATAAAATGAATAAATATAAAAGTAAAGAGGAATAAATTTATTAAACTACAAAAGCAAGAAGTACCGACAGACAATGGTATCCATTTGAAAAAGAGTCTCAATGGATAATCATGATGAATGAAGAAGAAGGAAATATGCATTTAACGAAATTAATAATTTCCTTTAAATTATTTGGTTAAGAATAAGAGAAAAACAAAAGTTGTAAAATTTTTTAATTTTATATCAAGACCTGCGTAGACTTAACCAGGGTATATTAATAGAAGTTTTATAATAATGTGAATTTTTTACTTAATTTTTCATGATTTGATGGTGAGATTGGAATGTAGGTACAATCAGAATCAGGGCTGGGGTGTCGGCTTAGAATAAAATTCATTAAATAGGGTATTATAATAATACAAAACTACCGACGCGGCAGCCCTGATCGGAACTATACTCTTGCATCAATTCTAATATTTTTTGAATGTTATTATTGATTATATTATAAACATCTACTTCAGTTATTAATTGTAATAATTAGAATAGGTATCTTAACTTTGCTAAGAGTGTTAGGATTTTACTATAATAATATTATATAACACTTAGAAGTATGTGGCCTTCTTTGGAAGGGGAAAATAAATAAACAAACAAATATGCTAAGAAGGAAAAGAGGTTTTCCATTACAACACGGTAATAACTAACAATACAAAATTAGCCCTCGAGGCATGGCGTAATATACCAAACGTCGCGACGCGTCGCGGGTTCGGACCCCAGGCAGTCCGATGATTTTATTTAAGCCAATTGGATACCAAATGGCTTAAATAAGAATGCCTGGACCCCATATATGTATCTTTATCAATAACGGATATCGTAAAAAGTCTTATATGGCCTGAGTTGCCGAAAAGACTGTGTGAATGTGTGTGTGAGTGTGAGTGTAAATGAGAAAAAAGTGTGTTTTTTTTTTTTTTTTTTTTTTTTTTTTAAATACAAAATTAAACCTAAGTAGGCTGAAATGCAAACCTAAAAAAATCAAAATACTAATTTTTAAATAATTTTCGAGATCTATATATTTGAATTAGATATTGATATTCATTCGATTCAGACTTGACAAGCCATAGGGAATGTGTGTAAAGGACACATCGATGCTCCGAAAAGGCTGGACATCCTTGGTTTGATTTCCCGGAAGGCCAAGGGACGTTTGGCCCATCAAATTTGCAGCCAAATGAAAATTATTCAGGACGAGACAGCCTGATAGATTCGCCGTGCCATTGGACTCAACTCTCTCATAGCCTATTCTTGGAGGTATTGAGCGTTATTAAATATTCATAGACCAAATACATTGTTAACAATTAATTGTATTACCTACACAATGACTACTTTATTGTTATAATGAAAGAAGTAAATATTTTTTTTTTTAACACTCCCAGTTTTTTCCCATTCACAGACTTTTCGGCTACTTAGGCCATTAAGACTTTAAACGATACTTGTTATTTGTAAATTTATTTTTATTTACATATATTCACATATATTAATATATCTATTGGGGGTTCAGGCATTCTTATTTAAGCCATTTGGTATCCATGATGAATAAGTTCATCATGTGAAATCTATTGTTATAATGCACTCTTGAAAGGCTGATGATGGCACGGTATCGAAACGTCCTGAATAAAGAGTTCATTTAATAATAGAGGCTCTTTTCATTTGGCTACAAATCCTCTTCCATACTATAATTATACTCAAATTGTTTTAAAAAATATATTAATTTTATTTTCTCTTTATCAATTAACTCCTAGGCTGGAGCTCGGTCTTTTTACTTTCTCTTACCTATGTATATATGTAATATATATATAGAGAGAAAGTATTGGATTCATGTCAAAAATTCGATGTCGAGATTTTGATGGATCTTCACGTTTTGAGGTCCCCTGAATCCAAAAAAGTGGTTTTCGCGACATGGTCTGTCTGTGTGTGTGTCGTGTGTGTCTGTGAACAAAATATCTCAAGAAAGAAAAGAGCTAGGAAGTTGAAATTTTATATTTAAGTTAGGCACCCCATGGGACGTGACACGAAGCTTTTGAACAAAATCGACCAAAAAGTACTAGTACTTTACTGATTCACTTTTTCAGTTTTTTTCGATTTTCTCAAAATTTGCTCCAACGATTTTTTTTTAAATTCATATATCAACTATTTTTTAGTTGCTCTTTAAAATGTTTTTAGTTGCTCTTTAAAATGTATATTCTCATTTTGTGATTGAAATATTCTGAAGACCACTTTACTCTTGTACTCCATAGAAAAGATAGGAGAAATGGTTGCCATGGTATCAAAATATAAACATTTTGCCATACTTATAAATTTTACATCTTGAATTCAATTGTACCCTACTGTCGGAAACTAAATACATGTCGACACAAAAAATCTGGTGTGACAAGCACAGTACACAACTTTCGATTACCGAAGGTGGAGGGGGTTTTTTTATAAAATTGGAAAAAAAAACTAAAAAAAAAGTACATCAGTAAAATTCTAGTACTCGAAGTTTCCTAAAAACGATAATTAGCGCAATTTGATTTATATTCCAGAAATATAATTTGGAAGAAATCTTTAAAGCGAATTTAGAGAAAATTTGAAAAAACTAAATAAGTTCATCACTAATGAACTCAAAGTTTACCAAAGACGAGATTTTTAAAATTTGAAAAAATTTGTTAGAGCCGTTTTCGAGAAGTGATTGCTTACAAATAAATAAACGTACATAGTTCATTTAAAAGAATAAGATAAAATAAAATCAAGCTTCAGTGATAATAAACAAAAATTAGATTTTCCTAAATGTTGAGCCTCTAACCCTATTAGGAATTTACTTATTTTTTTTTTTTTTTAACTTTAGAGCTCTAATTTAATTAATATTTTTTGCGAGATAAGTTTATATTTGATTGGACATATAGCGATTTTTGAATTTGATTTAAAGCTTTCTCAGGAGACGAACTACCTTTCTCCTAGGTCAATCAAAGTCAATATCAGATCCTTCTCTTGTTATGGGGTCTAATTATTAGAGTACAAAACTTTGTATTTGACATGCCTGTTTTGGAAACCCATCTTATTTTTCTTTTAGACACCTGTTCAGCGTTCTACCCGTTGCACCCAGTGCACCCGCGATTCATACACATAATTGGCCGAATCATAATTACAAATGCACTGCTTATCTTGCATCGGCGTCTCCTGTCTACGTCATTAAACCAACGCAACTCCTAATTAGCACTGCCAGGAGAGCCTTCATAAAAAACACAGCATATTCATTATTATCTTTTTACCATGTGTTGTTTTTGATTGGGAGAAAATAAAATATAAAAAGTAAAAATCTATTTAAAATTAAATTAGTCTTCATCAACTTAACTATAAATGAGAGAAAATATTTCTTTTAAAAGAAATTATATACAATTTTGCCTCAAGGGTTAATTAATTAAAATAACGATACTGTATTAATATATAGGCCTATTTTAAACGATTCTTTTTAAATTGTTAGGGCGAAAAAATAATATTTTTTTAGTCTTTTTGGTATCTCAGGCCATTTAGACTTCAAACGATAAACAAATATATATATTAAAATACAAATTATCCAGGTAGATTTATTTACACAATTTGGTATACAAATGATTTAAATAAAGATTCATTGGACCATGATGAATCCTAACCCACTTCCCTTGACTTTTAAGGAAAATATTTTGTGGATACTTCTGCCATCTATTATTAAGAAAAAATGTGGTATGACTGATCGCACAGCACACAACTTTTGGTAAGAGAAAGTTGTGTTCTGTGCTTGTCACACTAGATTTTTTGTATTGACAAATGTTATGAATTAAAGATGAAAAATTTATAAATATAGGAAATATTTATATGCCTTTTCAATTTAAATTGATTTAAAAAGATTTTATGCTATGTCCCAACTAAGCTTATATATGTAAAAAAAAAAAACAGTCCTCTAGACTCAGTCCCCTGTCAAAGGGGTCTTTACTAATATTTATTATTCAGTAATGGGACTGTTTCTTTCTGTTTATATATAACCTGTAGCATTCTTTATTATATTTCAAATTTCATTAAATAAAAATATTTATTTAATGTAAATAAATCCTCAAGCAGCCACTGGACCATAACTCACAAAATAAAAAGATAATGCGAAGGCTTTTAGAAAATTTTTTAATGCCTTTCAGTATACGTAATTGTTTTTATTATTATTTTAAATGTAATTCCCCCAAATTCGGGATGAATAAAATTTCAATAAAAAAGTTATACTGTATACGTGGTAGGCCTATATATATATATTTATTTATAGGGGATTTCCAAATGATATTTATTAGTAGAAATAAATATTAATTATTTTTGTAAATAAATTAAATAGATTTTTTTTTTATATTGTCTTTTTATAAGAAAAAAGTTATAGGAAATGACAGCCAAAATGTCTGTGAAAAAATTATTACTCCATACGTCAATTTAACACTTGATTTTTTTTTTTCTAAGTTGACCATGAGGTTGATGAGGCCTGAGCGCTAACGAGCTAAGTGAGCTGAGGTATATTGCGCTGCACACGTGCCCCGCTTAGTGCACTTGCACTCACTCTCGTTTGAAATGCGTATGCGCCAAACGGAAAAAGTCTCCTACTCTTCCTTTAACCATTAAATAGTTAGACCATGAATCCAGAGAGTTGAGGTTGAATTCATTAAAAAAAAAAAAAAATGGATAAAATATTTCCAATATAAATAAATGTTGGTAGCCCTATTATTTAATAATAATAATTGCTTAATCCTATATACATTTTTGAACGAAAGACTAAAAAAGTAAAAAAAAGACTGTTATGGAAATAGGAATGACTTTTAAAAGGTGAAAATGATTATAATTTACACGCCGCCTAAATGAATTTGATATTGCCCGTGAATTGAGAACAAAGAATAATGCCTGGACCCGAGTATACCAGGGAAATATTATTCATAATAACGGTTATCATATAAGTTGCCGAATAGACTGTGTGAATGTGAGTGTGAATTAGAAAAAAGTGTGAGTGTTAAAAAAAAAAAAAAAAAAAAACAAAGAATCGCACGATACTAAACATCTTAAAAACAATTTATTTTATGAAAAAAATTAAATTATAGTCTACAAATACAGTAGAACCTCGCTTAGCGAGCACCTCTCATAACAAGTAATTCGCATAGCGAGCAAAAGAATTAGTAAAAGAATTACTTGCTTAACGAGCGACGTTTCGCATAACGTGTGCCGAGTAGAAGGGAAGTCCAGGATTGTCCGTATGTTATATTAGTCTCTGTTATGGAGGGGAACAGGTCTATGGGAAGAATTTTGTTTCACATACCGAGTGTTTCGCTTTACGAGTATGATTCTGGAACGAATTATTATTATTTTATCTCTAATGAGAACATTTTCAAGTTTATTAAATGAAAATACTTGTTTTCAGGTGATTTATTTGTATAAGAAACGACTTTTCTCCCATTCATTCTGTTCAGGTACAAATTCAGATACAATGCCAAAGTTTTAGATGTAGCGATGGTGTACCATTACAACTGCCTGAAGAAAACAGAATGAATGATCGTAACGTTGTATCTTAAATAAACATGAAAATAAGTATTTTTATTTAATAACTATTGCTGAAAGCTTTCTTTCTTCTCAAATTTCTTCTAATTATGAAGAGAGAAAAATGAAGTTAGAAGGTATACTTAACAGATGATATTTATAAGGGTCGAAATAAAATTAAAAAAATAAATAAAATTCGGGGAGCCAATTTTTTGAAATAATTTCCAAACGATATATGTCCGCATTTAAGACAAATGGGTTTTTATCAAAGTTAATAAAATAACCTAGAGGAATAAAAACAAGTGAAATTTTGATATAATCAAAATCGCATACTTTAGAACGAATCATTGGAAACGTTCAACTTTTAGATTTTTTTTTTTTAATAAATTAGCAATGAATTTTTACCTAATCAAAATTTTTTTATATTCGGTTTTACTAAAAAATTAGAACATACTTTACTAATAGGTCTATGAACTTTAAAAATATACCCGTAAACAATGTTAAGTTACAGTACAGTATTAATTTACCTAAATATTCAAAGAATTTAAAAAAAATTCTTAATTCCAAAAAAGAGTAGTATGGGTGTAGGTAGCCTTGCTTAGACCGTTCAAATTATTGTAAATCAGAACCTATTAGTATTTTCCACCAGAAATAATCTCAAAGAAAATTGTACCCAGATAGTTTGTTTGGTCATCTAATAGAAAACAATTTTCGAATGTTTTTTTTTCCAAATTTCTTCGTTTCGAGGAAAGAATTTTGAAATTATCCAATAAAGCTGTCAATCAAAAGTTGCTTGCATGTTTCAACCATGGGAAATTTATTAATTCATTCAATTTTATGCTATAGGGTGTCTATAAATTATGTGAAAATTACGATTTTCCGTCTTTCCAAGATGTTTGGTTTCTTGATTGTTCAAATATTAATATATTAAAATATCGTTATTTTTTCCTTTCTAACAAAGAAATTTCAACAACAGTAAAAATTTATAACAATTATGGAGTAAATTATGGGAAATGTAAAACTTTAAAATTGTTTTCCAATAAAATTTTTAAAATTAAATAATAAAAAGAAAAAAAAAAATCAGGAAATGCCAATAAATTGGATAAAAAAAAAAAATTCTTCATGCTTCATTATTTATCTCATTTTTGATGGCTCATCTATGAAACAGAAGTTGAAGAATTCCTTTCAAAAAGGTTTTAACAAATTTCCAAGAAATTCGTGACTTGACAGCTTATTGTGAAGAAAATAAACAACAAAGTTTTCAAGGTTCATTTTTGATATAATTACGCTAACATTTGATCTGCAAATGTGAAGACACAAACAATGGCAACAGGTGATAAAATCATTTTCTTCAAGTGTTATTTTTGACAGACAAATTTGAAGTTTATCATACAGTATTATATAAATCTCAAGGTAAGATGAATGTCAAATTAGTACACAAGTTCAATGAATTTTAGGATCAATAACAACAAAAGATTATATATAATTTAAATAATTATTAATGATCAATAATAGTATATTTTTAATATAAATATATAAAGAATAAATAAAAATATATTTAATTTATTTCGCTATAAGGAACACAACCTTAAACGATCTATTTTAGACTTGTTGGAGAAATTTTATTCATTTAATATTTATAGACACGAAAGAGCTCAACAGGTGTTTCGAGGGTTGGTTTAACTAGCAGGTGGGTAGTTTAACAATATCTACTAAGTAATTCTCAAATTATTATCTCAATTATTAATTACTAGCTGTGCAGCCTGATATCCGCGGAGTTCTACTACTTTGATACTCAAAAATTTTAATTATTTTTTTTCTTTACTGGTATTTATTTATGCTGTTCACTTTTTTTTTTTTAATTGTATAATTGAAATTTTTATTTGTTTAAATGAGACAGACATGTTTTCTAAAATAAAGAATATGAATTAAATTAACTCTTAATTAATTTATTAAAAAAAAAAAAAAAAAATTCATCCAATTGACATTTTGACCTCATAAATGACATTATACTCATGATTATATCAATATAGATTACTTTTATGAAATATATTGACATATTCTCAACTCTGAAAAACCTAAACGTCGGTTTGCTGATTGTTTAATTAAACTAAACTAAATTCTAGAACTTATAATTTTTTATGTCAATAAAAGTGCAATAACAAATAATGAATATTAATAATAATATTTCATAATTTATGGCATGATTAGATTTTTTTTTTTTTTTGTTCTAAATTTATTCATTATTGAAGGGAATGTACAAGTAGATTACTTTTAGCAAAGCACCAATTGTCAACAAACGATAAAAACATATTTATTCATAAATTAATTATTACTTACTATTATGAATTATTATAATTCAGGACGATCTAATATAAAAAGAAGATTGTATATAAGGCCCAGAAGATGATGAATAAATATTTATGTCTTTATTCAAATGTTTTCTCCGACATGCTGTCCATGTTTTTTGACATATAAGTTTAAAAGACGACGAAGAAACTCAAGAATAGATATGAAATTATTTAATATTAATTTATAATGTTGAAAAAATCACCTTGCTCGGGAATCGAACCTTAGAATCTTCATTGTTAGGAAACCCAGAAGAGCAGAAAAAATTCGGAAAATTGGTCCGATTCCCAGGGTTGAAGTAATTTTTTTCATTCTAAGTTAATAATAAATAATTTTACATGAAACTGATGACTTTCTATACCACTTAAGTATAATTATTTAAATATAAACATGTTGCTTACAAATAATATTCTAATTTAGATGACCACGAACACTTTGGACTGAAGACTTCATTGATTGAACAAACAAGAAGCTGGAAAAAGCCACCATTCAGCACAATATCAATTAAATTGTTGTTGATTAGACTGTAGCCAACAAGTATCCGTTTGTAGATACCGGTACTCACCAGGTGAAGCGAGGACGTGTAGTCCATGGGTCACTCGTTTTCACTGCACGTTCACGCGGAGGAGGGCGCGCACATAGAGGGAAAAAAAGAGAGAGAGAAAGAGAAGAAAAGTGGGGAGGAGAAAGACCGGCACATTGTGGACGAAACGATGAGTCCGAGCGCTCGGCAGCAACTGAGCGACCCTCCGTGGTTCCCATTGATGAACCCCGGTGCGACGTGGTGTCAGCCCGCCGCCGCCGCCGCCGCCGGGCCGCCCGCCTTCAAGGGAGGGGGGGAGAAAAAGAGAGAGGGGTGGGGGTGACCACCGGTCACGGACAAACCGCCGACGACGTCCAAGACCGCCCTGTACGTTCGAAACGCCTTCCTCAGTCACACTTCTTCCCTCACACTTTGTTTAACAAAGGGTGTCTGTCAGCGAAATTTTAAAATAACTTTTGAGTCTAGACAATTGTATCGATTTTTCACACTCAAGGAAGTTGATACTCTTGAAAGAGTGAATGACCCGGCGGAAAACCTCATCCTCTTCGTGCGGAAATAATAATAAACATAGTCAATAAATTAAATTGACCCGAGAGGTTAGAGATGTAGACAAATGTCAATATTGATCATCTAAAACCTAGAGGAGTAGGTTCGGACCCCAGGGAGTCCGATTAATTTATTTAAATTATTTGGATACCAAATGGTAAAAATATATATGCCTGAACTCCAATATACCGTATAAATATACCGGTATATCGTAATTATAGTAATAAAGAGGAATCCCGAAAATTCGTAGCCCGACTATTCGTATTTTTCGCTAATTCGTACAAACTTGCCGGTCCCTAGAAAAAATCCTGATAATTGGTATAAAAACAATTCGGTAATCGGTAATTGACTCAGGTCACTTAAAACCTTATAATTCGTATTTGCAGATTACGTGAATTCATATTGTTTTCAAGAGAGGGGAAAAGAGAGCGAGACAAATTTTCCTCTTTTCACTCAAAGAAAATGAGGAGAGGAGAGAGGGAAATTGAGATTTTCTTAGATTTTTTCTTTCCTTTCTACAATTCAGTTTTCGCATTAATATTTTAATTTTTTTTTTTAATTTTGTACTCTCGTTAATTGGTATTTCCTGTACCAAACCATCGGTTCCATGACGATACGAATTATCGGGATTCTACTGTATAAGTATCGTTTAAAAGTCTGAGATCTAAGATGACGAGGACTAAAAAAGAATTCAATTGAAATGAATGAATCGAACTCAAGACCTCTGGATTTACATATCTAATAGATCATATCTATTTGAAAAATATTGAGATAATTATATAATTTATTTTTTCAACAAAAAGTTGAAGAAATTATTAAGATGAACTATTTATTAAGAGGAAAAAAAGATGCATTGTGAGTAATGGTGAGTGACCAGGGGATTCTCAAAATAAAGCTCAAGAATACGTGGAGAAATTAAAATTGCGAATTCAATATTTTAAGAAATACTTTCCAGTTCTTAGCAAAAATTATTATTATATTAACGATAATATTTACTAACAGACATTAACAATCTTATTAGAAGAAATATTGATAAGTTTAGTTAGCCGTTTTTCCTTGTAACATGAGTTTTAATGTTGACGCCTTATAGGTAGGCAAAAAACCCTCGGTTTGGTGTAGTTGGTAGCGCGCCTACCTTCTATACCAAGGATCGCGGGTTTGGATCCCAGGGAGTCCAATGATTTTACTTAAGCCATGTGGATACCAAATGGCTTAAATAAGAATGCCTGGACCCGAAATATATTTATATATATAAAAAACGGTTATCGTATAAAGTCTTATCTGGCCTAAGTTGTCGAAAAGACTGTGTGTATGTGTGTGTGAGTGGGAATGGGTAAAAATGTGTTTTTTAAGAAAAGTAGGCAAAATAATTTTAATTTTATCGATCAGTATGTGTAAAAATGTTTAGAGAAGTGGTTTCTAAACTTTATGTTACCACGCCTCCCTTAAAAATATTTAATCGGTATGTCGTTTCCCCCCCCCCCCTAATATAAACAAAAATTTGTATTGCTAAAAATTAATACAAACTTTTTTTTATAAAACTTTAGAAATCATTTAGAACAGGGGTTTTTAAATTTGCAAAGTTCGTGGACCCCCTATTGAACTTTTTTTTTTCTCGCGGACACCTTTCTTTCCCTTTCTAATAGAATACATATTTATAAATGGAAATATTTTTTATGTGAGGTTTCACTGGGTTTTAAACCATATATTTCTATTATTTAAAACCCAAGGAAACCTCACATAAATTAAATATTTCCATTTGTAAAAATGTTTGTGGAGAAGCGTTATAGAAAATATGAGTATTTTTTTTTTTTTTTTAATCATTAATAAATAAATAAGTATTTTAAAATATAATTACCAAAATGAAAATCGTGGAGTTAAGCAGGCTGACGTGGAGAAGGGGGCTTCCATACTCTCAGGTGAAGTTACGACAGGTATCCTGGCGATGTAAACATTCACAGTAAGTTAGAAAAACATATAGATAAAACAGTATTATACTATAGATAGATAGGGGTGAAAAGTAATGAGAGAATTAATATTAATTAACTTTCAAGCAGTAGCGTAATTCGATTGGACACTTTATCATAATTTCTTTGTTTTTAAAAGCCTGGGTGTTGATGGACCCAGTTTCATTGATATACGTAGCAAATATAGTAGCCTAGCTACGCCCCTGCTTTCAAATAAAATTGTTATAAGAAGAAACGAAAAAAGTAAAATAATAATAGAGTTCATTATCTGATTAAAGAATTTTATTGTTAATTTAAAATTATAAATATTTAAAAAATAAAATTAAAATCCGGCAATGTATCAAATGGATGACCATATTAATTTTTTTTTTAAGAATCAGACGAAACAGAAGACGAATTTTTGTTTAGTTTTTCTGATTAGCAACCAGAAAACGTGTTAATCACGATTGCATTGACATTATTCCTCGCCAAATTATTTGATTTGAAAAGAAATTCAATCTCAAAAAGTCGATTTTATCCCTGCCGTGACGTTACAGGACGTCCAGGAACTTTCAAAACTTTTATCTATTAATACTTTGAAATTTTGTAATCTACCCTCCCTATAACTAACAATCAAACTCAAAATGTAAAATTACTTCTTGGAAATTAATATAATTGTTTTGCAAATGATTAGATAGAATCCGCTAGTTAAATAAATAAAATCAACTTGAAATTGTTGTTTGATTTCGAACATCATTTACATACATCTAATAGACCTGAAGGCCTTCAAACAACATAAACTAATGAAAATTCCAGGATAATTGATAATTCTGGTTTTTTCTTTTTTTTTTTTATTTACTAAAATGCCGACACGGAAGATAAATAATCAAAAAGGATGCAGAAATGAAGAAGAGTCAAAAAGCCAGAAGGGAAGAAGATGCAAAAAGGATTGAAGAGGAATGCGAATAGGAAGTGACGTGTCTAGAGAATGATTGGCGAGAAAAAGGGCGTTTGGCAAAAGGATTCCAGTTAATGATTTTATATCTGGTGAGGAATTTCGGCAACAAGCAAGAAAGAATGAAAGGACGACGACCTTTCGGACTTTCGGGGTGGCCTGCCTTACTAGAAGAGAGAAAGAGAACAGAGAATATTTTCATTAATTAACAATCATGAGTTTTATTCCAAATTTGGAGACAATTTACAATCTATGTTTACAACTTTTTCACGTTGGGCGTTAAATGCTTTAAATTTCGCCTCATTGGACGTGGCATAAATCTAATGGTTATTTAACGAATGTTTAAATGGTAGGTATATATTAATACCCTCATTATTTAGTTGTCAAAATGGTAGTGAACACATTCTAAATTCTTTCAGAGATATTTATAATACTACTTTTGATCAGATGGAAGAGAATTAAGAAAAATTCAAAATACTCTAAATATTTCACTGCGATAACTATCAATTTTATAAAATATGAAAATCGACTGTTATTTTTCTTTTAAGAATAGAAAAAGAAAAAGCGTAATTGCATTAGCTTTGTTGCAAAGAAGAGTGGAATAAAAATATTTTATTTCTTCTTATCATAGACGTTTCGGGTTGATTATCGCTTCCTCCCTCAAGACGAATAAGTTATAGACTCTTTTGTCAAAATATTGACGATAAAAAGAAAATAAAAAAATATTTTATTCCGTCCTGGTTTCCTGCAACTTATTGCAAATTTAACAGAAATAGCCATTTAAAGAAATTTTATTTAAACCTTGTAGGGTTGTAAGGCGTTGAGTTTTTCATTTTGATAAAAAAATTAAAATTTCGAAGATTCTGGGGGTTTTTAATTAAAAAAAATTAAAAGCCAAAAAGTAATTTAATATATCTAATTATTTTCAAAATTAATTTGATGAAATACCTATTTTTCCATAGATAATTGAAGTAGTGATAGAAATTCAAGAAGTACAAATTAATATAACGTTATATACGATATCTCATCATTTTATTGTTAAAATAAGTTAAATCAAAATAAAAAAAATTTTGGTGTGACTGGTCGCACAACTCACAACTTTCTCTTACCTTCGGTAGTCGAAAGTTGTGTTCTGTGCTTATCACTCCAGATTTTTTGTGTCGACATATATATATAAAAAAATTAGTTTTTGACACAAACGATACATTTGAGAGAAGTAAAATTTATAAGTATGGGAAAATATTTATATTTTGTTAACATAACAACCATTTCTCCTATCTTTCCTGTAAAGTACAAGAGTAGTCTTCTTAAGATTTCATTGGCAAAATGAGAATATACATTTGGGATTTTAAAGAGCATCTAAAAAATAATTGATTTTTAATCAAAATCATTGGAGCAAATTTTGAGAAAATCGGAAAAAAACTGAAAAAGTACATCAGTAAAGTTCCAGTAGACCTACTCTTTGGTCGATTTTGTTCAAAAGCTTCGTGTCACGTCCCCCCCCCCCCCCCCCCCCCCCCTAACTTAAATATAAAATTTCAACTTCCTAGCTCTTTTCGTTCTTGAGATATTTTGTTCACAGATACACACACAACACACACAGACCATGTCACGAAAACCACTTTTATGGATTCAGGGGACCTTAAAACTTGTATATCCGTCAAAATCTGGACATCGAATTTTTGACAAGAATCTAATACTTTCTCTATATATTAACATATATAGGCCTTGAGGTAAGAGAAAGTAATAATAAATATATCTACTTATTTTATCGATAAAATGATGTCGTATATTTTACTATATAAATTAAAATGAAGAGGGTTTCTGCACTACTAAAAAAAAAAAAAAAAAAAAACTTAATCACAAACTACCCATACAAGAAAGCTACCGACCCTAAGGTGTTTGGTGCACGAAGGTACACACCTCATACCCAAGCGGCCGCTGGTCGTAGCCATCTACAGGCATCTCGTGAAGTTACATCTAACTAAATTTTAAACTATTTTTTTTTTATAGTCCTATATTCTAATATATTATAAATATTTAAATAAGGCCTTTGCTTTATATCATTTTGACGAGACGCCAAACTAATGACACACAATTTTAGAATTCCTATTGTCCAGAGAGGTTGTAAAATAAATTAAGTAAAATTTTTATAGCAAATCCTTGAATGAATAAAAAGGGAAATGATTGGATTATTATTAGGATTTGAAAATATTTTTAAGAAGTTTCCTTGATTGAGGGTACTGCCTAAGTCATCACTGTTGGGTAGCATACAACATCCTACACTTTGGCATGTAAATTCTTTTTATATTAAATATGGCCTCCACCTGAATTAAGTAAAAGTGAAATAAAATATCTTTCTAATCACGGAAATAATGAAATTTTTAAGGTGGTTCTGGTCAAATTTGGAATTGAAATTTAATTTTTTTGACTCACGGTTAATTCTTGTAAAATTCAGTCTATGAGTCAGTAAGTTAATTCTAATAAATTACTGAAAATTTATGTGTGAAATATTTAGCTAAACGTTAAAACTTCATTTATAATTAAGGGAATCATATTTAATATTAATTTAAAATGAAAAGTTAAGATCTAATTTAGTTTTAAAATAAAACTAAGAAAAAGTGTCTGGCTTCTGATTTTAAAAAGTTCCTATTCTTTATAAGTAGAGAGAGGAAAAAAAGTCTGACTTTTATCAATTTATAAACTTTTCTAGATTTTCTTAGATATCTCCATCGAGCTCATAAACATTGAGATTTTCAAAAACCACTTATGCGACTTTTTTGCCAAAAAAAGCGGCTTTTATGACCGAGTTTTTTCAAATTTTTTAATATAATATCCTTTTTTTGATTTTGCAAAATAAATAGCCTATTTAAAAAAATTTTGATTAGTTTTTACTTTCTCTTATCTATATATGTTAAAATATAGATAGAAGGTATTGTATTGGATTCATGTCAAAAATTCGATGTTAAGATTTTGATGGATATACACGTTTTGTGGTCCCCTGAGTCAAAAAAAGTGAGTCCCGCAAATTTGTGTGGGGGTGGGGTGGGGGATGGGTGTTTCTGTCTATGAACAAAATATCTCAAGAACGAAAAGAGCCAGAAGGTTGAAATTTTATATTTAACAAGATTTTAGAAAATAATCTTCGTTACAATTAAGATAACTAGCTATCTTCATTATTTATTCTCTAAGAGCAAAGGTGGCTAAAAATTTTTATAGCTTTTTTTTTTTAATTTATAAAACATGCCTCTTAATTAAATTTTATGAAATTATGCATTGTTAATTTACTTTAAACTGCTCGTAATTTATTATTATTAATAAAACTAGTAAGTTTACTCAATTATTTTTGAATCTAATTGGTCATTAAGGATCATTTTCACGATTCGTTTTTTTTTCCTTTTTTGATTTTAATCTATTTTTAATTTAGACTAGTTTGTTGGTTTTTGAAAAGTTCATTAAACTTTAATATAAGAGGGAGAGGAATATATTGTGAAAAAATTCAATGAGTTCTATGTAGTCATGATTATTGTAAAAAAATAACATAAAACCCAAGAAAATAAAGTCTAAGGTAGGTTCACAAAAAAAATCTACAGTGTACACGTACACGTAGCATAAAGGTAAAGCATAAAATGGCAAATGGCTTTTATGAGAATAAAAATGAAAATATGAATAAAATGTCAACATAATTATTTTCATAATTGCTTCGCGCTTGAACTATCTATTACATATAGATCTATTTATATGTAGAAAAGAGAAAGTAAAAAATTAATTATTTTCGAAAAAATTTGATGTATCATGTCATGACACAACTATATCTATGCTGTTTTTAGTTTCGTACCTTCTATCATTTTTTATTTTTTCATGGATGATTGAATTATAATATTAAAAAAGCCAGATATATATATAAAGAGCTATTAAAGTCAAAAATTGCTGATCCCTGTTAGAAATAATTTAAAAAAAATGATATAACCCATCTCAAAATAATGTTGTTTTCGATTCATTACTCCCAAGCAGGCCACACATGCACTATTATTAATTTTTAGACAGCAATAATTAATATGAAAAAGGACGTTGAGTAATTTTATTTAAAAATTTATTCTCTAATATGAAACATCGGTATTAAGGCGGCTACTACACACGTAACTGCAAACTTGACAAGCATGCACGTGTAATCTTTTTGTACAAGCAAACTGTAGCGGCTGTAGGAGAATTTTGCGCAAGCATTTTAATTGTGAAAGCCGCTTGATGCTCGATTGAATTTTAATCAGGGGCGTATATAAGGGGGGGGCGAGGGGGCCCGGGCCCCCCGAAATTTCCCAAACACATATACATATATATATAGGGATATACAGACATCAGCGCAACAAATTTTTCCGCAGGATGGCAAACTTTGGTTCCGCAAAGGAAAAAATGTTCCTCAAAAATTTCGCGTAAAAAAAATTAGTTTCTTAAAAAAAAAATTTCCGCAGAAAAATTTTCAGTTCGGGCCCCCCCCCGAAAAAAATTTCTATATACGCCCCTGATTTTAATCATGCACAAGCATATTTGCGCAAGCAAAACTCTCCGCCATTTTATATACGTTTTGACATTTGATATTTATTTAATATAATATTATTAATCTCTGCAAGTGAGTATTTCTTGTTATCTTCGAATAAATAACCTTCCGAGTTGGACATTTTTAGGTTAATTTTCGGCATAAGCTGTTTCTTGCACAAGCATGCTTATGTCGTGTGGTGCCGAAGGGAATTTGTGCATGCTGGTACAAAATGATTGCACATGCATGCATGCTTGTCAAGTTGTGTAGCCGCCTTTAAATTTGCACACATTGCCGAAAACAAAAAAAAAAAATTAAAGAAAAATTAAGCAATTTCTTTGGGAGAACAAACTGGCCACTGACAAATTAAACTCTGGAAATAAAATTGATAATTTCTTTGACGTAATTTAATTGAGAATCAGTGGCGGATTAATGCAATTTTGTCGGGGGGGGGGCGGTTTTGTTTTTTTTATTTAAGGACTTTGTGGGCATCTATGGCCATTTAGACCCATTTCCTATTTATTTAAATTGATTGGTAACAAATTCAACTAGAATTAAAGCCCGGAAATCATAATTTCTTTAGATTACTAGTTTTTATAACGTTGTGAATTTCTTCTCGGGGGGGGGGCGATCGCCCCCTCGCCCCCCCCCCCTTTAATCCGCCCCTGTTGAGAATGGGCTTGTATTTTTTTTTTAACCCTTTCGGCTACATAGGCTATTAGGGATTATTAATTAGAATCGTACCGATGGCTAGCGAGGGGCGTTCCACACCCTGATTGTTTGGGGTCACCAATCCCGAGCTTTGGCTGCGCTTAGCATTGCTTAACTGCAACGATTGTGGTGATTGTTGATCTTCTCCGTTTCCAGGCCCCCCGGCCTACAAGTTAGATTATTATATAGTTGAAAAAATCTGTACAAGCTATATTTCCTAAAACCCTTCAATAAGAGAAGTTAGAAATAATTTAAATCAAAAGGTATTATTATAACGAGCCTTAATATTCACATTGACTCCAACCTCTTTTATTTTTTTTATGGAGAGCCCCTTTTCTTTGGCGAAGTAGGCAACATGTTGTTTTTCAATCAAGAATGTTGTACGCCTATTCAGGGGTTATTGAATCAAAATAATTTGATAACACGCTTTAAAAGCCTAAGAAAAAAAAAAAACATGTAAATAATAAATTATTCTCACTCCATTGTGAAACCAATTTATTATTGTTAGTATTATTTATTAATATTAAATTTGCCCCGCCCTTATTTAATCTCCCTACTCAAAGGAAAAATAAAACAAATGCTTGCCCTTCAGCCCGCATCTGACTCTTTTGTCTCTTCTATAAATATCAGCACTTTGTAATTATTATATAATTCAGACTTTATTTTTTTCGTTTTTAATTTTTTTTAATTGCTTACATTCCTTTCATTAGCTAAAAATAAAACGCTTACTAAATAAGAGTGAATTATTATTTATACAGCGGGTTTATTAATTTATAAGTGGATAAGCATTTAGATGGAGTTGTTTTGATGCTTTCATTGTTATTAATGTAATGGAAACATGTGTAGGTGGAATAAATTTTATAAAATGTATGAAGTTGATAATTCCCACAAGGCATATCTAATTTTAATCAATAATTTATTATGAAAATTTTCGGCTCCTTTGAGAAAAATGTTAGACTAATTGTAGATCTTTTTTATTTAAATTTATTATTATTGTTATTGGAGGGTAAATAACAAGCCTAAATAACTACAAATTTAGCACTATTATTAAATAATAATTTTAATAAGAGGGAAACAAATCACTGTTAAGGGAGATGAGGGTGAATGTGATGAGGGCGAATGAGGGCGATGAGGGTGCAAAGGGCGGCTATCTGCTTCCTCGTTAAACGGTCCTAACAGTGGAACAACAAATTACAATAACTGCTTCTGCTAGTAGAATTGCAAACACAAAAATATTATGTTGATTCTCTCAAAAAATAATCGCGAAAATGTCTCGAGTTAACAATATATATGTCAAAACAAAAAAACGTGAGAAATGTATTGTAATTTTTGAAAATTTTATTGTGATTTTTAATCAATTTGTAAAAAATAATTATTAGTATAACTGAAATTTTTTTAACCTAATTAAACAAATAATTAACTCGTGATATGATCATTTTGCATGTTTTTCTGCTTAATGAAAGTGTTTGATTTTAAGTTGATTGAAATTGAAAAACTACCACCAATAATTTTGCCTTAAAAAAAATACTTAATTTTTACCTTTTTTTTTTAAATAAATTATATAGACCTATATATTTTTTTAATAAATAAATAGACTAGTGTATGTCTTAAGGTGAACATGACACCAATATAATTTTTTATGCTGGTAAAGATTTGTAAGCTATTACATGTAATTAAAAAAAAAAATTATATACAATATTTTTATGTTAGAATTGGGGTACTTTTTCAATAAACATATCTCAGCCAAAAAAGATCGGAGATGCAAAAAGGGGCGCCTCGCATTATTTTTGCCTAGCGTCGAGGTGAAATCAAAAAAATGCGCCTCGCTTTTCTGATTTATATAAAAGGGAGGAAATATTTTCACTTAAATAAAACCCCTACAGAATTTTATTTGTTTCATATATCCTCGCTTTTATATAAATCAGAAAAGCGAGGCGCATTTTTGATTTCACCTCGACGCTAGGCAAAAATAATGCGAGGCGCCCCTTTTGCATCTCCGATGTTTTTGGCTGAGATTTCACTTCTTTTTGTGAAATATTACATGAAAATATTATTTATTAATTTTTGTTTATTAAATATTAAGTTATCCCATGAATAGATCTTTTAATATGCATTCCAAACAGTAAAAATTAAATACATCGTTTGGTATCCATTCGAAACGATAAACATAGGATTTTACCAAATTTTATAAAATTTTAGGTTTTTTATTTTTGTTATGTTGGTAGATTGTAAATACTTCGTTTGGTATTCATTCGAAACGATAAACATAGGATTTCACCAAATTTTATAAAATTTTAGGTTTTTTATTTTTGTTATGTTGGTAGCATGTAAATACTTCGTTTGGTATTCATTCGAAACGATAAACATAGGATTTCACCAAATTTTATAAAATTTTAGGTTTTTTATTTTTGTTATGTTGGTAGATTGTAAATACTTCGTTTGGTATTCATTCGAAACGATAAACATAGGATTTCACCAAATTTTATAAAATTTTAGGTTTTTTATTTTTGTTATGTTGGTAGAATGTAAATACTTCGTTTGGTATTCATTCGAAACGATAAACATAGGATTTCACCAAATTTTATAAAATTTTAGGTTTTTTATTTTTGTTATGTTGGTAGAATGTAAATACTTCGTTTGGTATTCATTCGAAACGATAAACATAGGATTTCACCAAATTTTATAAAATTTTAGGTTTTTTATTTTTGTTATGTTGGTAGATTGTAAATACTTCGTTTGGTATTCATTCGAAACGATAAACATAGGATTTCACCAAATTTTATAAAATTTTAGGTTTTTTATTTTTGTTATGTTGGTAGAATGTAAATACTTCGTTTGGTATTCATTCGAAACGATAAACATGGGATTTCACCAAATTTTATAAAATTTTAGGTTTTTTATTTTTGTTATGTTGGTAGAATATAAATACATCGTTTGGTATCCATTCGAAACGATAAACATAGGATTTCACCAAATTTTATAAAATTTTAGGTTTTTTATTTTTGTTATGTTGTTAGATTGTAAATACTTCGTTTGGTATTCATTCGAAACGATAAACATAGGATTTCACCAAATTTTATAAAATTTTAGGTTTTTTATTTTTGTTATGTTGGTAGATTGTAAATACTTCGTTTGGTATTCATTCGAAACGATAAACATAGGATTTCACCAAATTTTATAAAATTTTAGGTTTTTTATTTTTGTTATGTTGGTAGATTGTAAATACTTCGTTTGGTATTCATTCGAAACGATAAACATAGGATTTCACCAAATTTTATAAAATTTTAGCTTTTTTATTTTTGTTATGTTGGTAGCACTCCTTATCACGTTAATCTATTTCTATCTGAATGGATCTATCCTAAAAAATTTTTGTTCCATTAGGGATGAAAATTACTAATAATAATATATATCTCAGCCAAAAACATCGGAGATGCAAAAAGGGGCGCCTCGCATTATTTTTGCCCAGCGTCGAGGTGAAATCAAAAAAATGCGCCTCGCTTTTCTGATTTATATAAAAGTGGGGAAATATTTTCACTTAAATAAAACCCCTACAGAATTTTATTTGTTTCATATATCCTCGCTTTTATATAAATCAGAAAAGCGAGGCGCATTTTTTGATTTCACCTCGACGCTGGGCAAAAATAATGCGAGGCGCCCCTTTTTGCATCTCCGATGTTTTTGGCTGAGATTTCACTTCTTTTTGTGAAATATTGCATTTAAATATTATTTAATAATTTTTGTTTATTAAATATTAAGTTATCCCATGAATAGATATTTTAATATGCATTCCAAACAGTAAAAAATAAATACATCATTTGGTATTAATTCAAAACGATAAACATAGGATTTCACCAAATTTTATAAAATTTTAGGATTTTTATTTTTGTTATGTTGGTAGAATGTAAATACATCGTTTGGTATCCATTCGAAACGATAAACATAGGATTTCCCTAAATTTTATAAAATTTTAGGATTTTTATTTTTGTTATGTTGGTAGAATGTAAATACATCGTTTAGTATCCATTCAAAACGATAAACATAGGATTTCACCAAATTTTATAAAATTTTAGGTTTTTTATTTTTGTTATGTTGGTAGAATGTAAATACATCGTTTGGTATCCATTCAAAACGATAAACATAGGATTTCACCAAATTTGATAAAATTTTAGGTTTTTTATTTTTGTTATGTTGGTAGAATGTAAATACATCGTTTAGTATCCATTCAAAACGATAAACATAGGATTTCCCTAAATTTTATAAAATTTTAGGTTTTTTATTTTTGTTATGTTGGTAGAATGTAAATTCATCGTTTGGTATCTATTCAAAACGATAAACATAGGATTTCCCTAAATTTTATAAAATTTTAGGTTTTTTATTTTTGTTATGTTGGTAGAATGTAAATACATCGTTTGGTATCCATTCAAAACGATAAACATAGGATTTCACCAAATTTTATAAAATTTTAGGATTTTTATTTTTGTTATGTTGGTAGAATGTAAATACATCGTTTGGTATCCATTCGAAACGATAAACATAGGATTTCCCTAAATTTTATAAAATTTTAGGTTTTTTATTTTTGTTATGTTGGTAGAATGTAAATACATCATTTGGTATCCATTCGAAACGATAAAGATAGGATTTCACCAAATTTTATAAAATTTTAGGATTTTTATTTTTGTTATGTTAGTAGAATGTAAATACATCATTTGGTATCATGGGCGTAGCCGAGACTTCTTGTTAGGGGGGCAACCCCTCGTTAGGGCGAGAGGGGGGGGGGGGGGGGTTTGCAATTAATATATACATAGATTATTAATTATTTATTTAAATAAAAAAAAATTAAATTAATGTAGTGGATTGGGGTGTTAAAAAAAAAATTCCCAATGGGAAAAATATATATTTGCTGTTTTTTAAATTTTTAGGACCAGCCAGGGGGGGCAACGGCCCCCCTGCCTCCCCCTGGCTACGCCCATGTTTGGTATCCATTCAAAACGATAAACAGGATTTCCCTAAATTTTATAAAATTTTAGGATTTTTATTTTTGTTATGTTGGTAGAATGTAAATACATCATTTGGTATCCATTCAAAACGATAAACAGGATTTCCCTAAATTTTATAAAATTTTAGGATTTTTATTTTTGTTATGTTGGTAGAATGTAAATACATCGTTTGGTATCCATTCAAAACGATAAACATAGGATTTCACCAAATTTTATAAAATTTTAGGATTTTTATTTTTGTTATGTTGGTAGAATGCAAATACATCGTTTGGTATCCATTCAAAACGATAAACATAGGATTTCACCAAATTTTATAAAATTTTAGGATTTTTATTTTTGTTATGTTAGTAGAATGTAAATACATCATTTGGTATCCATTCGAAACGATAAAGATAGGATTTCACCAAATTTTATAAAATTTTAGGATTTTTATTTTTGTTATGTTGGTAGAATGCAAATACATCGTTTGGTATCCATTCAAAACGATAAAGATAGGATTTCACCAAATTTTATAAAATTTTAGGTTTTTTATTTTTGTTATGTTGGTAACACTTCTTATCACGTTAATCTATTGTATTTCTATCTGAAGGGATCTATCCTAAAATTTTTTATTCCATTAGGGATGAAAATTACTAATATTAATAGATATGTTCTTAGATGACGTCATCAGTGAGCAAAATAGTTAGAATTGTCTTTTCGCCATGTTAAAGATAGGACAAATTTGAAATTTTGAATACCTCTCAAAAAGTCACTTTTGATCCAAAATGAAATTTTATATCAAAGGTATCGGGTTTTTGATAGTATCTATTTGTATTTTAAATTTCATCCTAATCGGTCCAGCAGGGAAACCTGTAGCTTTGTCTAAAAATTTGAAAATTGAAGAAAAGAATGAAAAAAAAAAAAAGAAAAAAAGAAAAAAAAAAAAAAGGAAAAATAAGAGACTAACTTTTGACCTTCCGAAATCGGCAAAATCTCAACTTTGAGCCTCTGCCATTCTGTTTGGCACTGGAATTTTTTTTGAATTCGTGCTCAAAATAATCCTTATTTATTCTAGTTTAATATAAAAAAAATTTGGCTCCGATATCTTAAAAACCTTTTGAGATATTCGCCCAGAAAGAGAAAAGTTTCTCAAAAAAATTTTTTCACGTCCCTATCTTTTATTAAGGATTTAAAATCATTCTTGATAATATAGTCTAGGGACGACTCGTCCATCTAAATGCAATGGGCCATTGGCATCTATTGGAATGTCAACTAAATGGTAGTATTAAGAGTTTCTTTGCTTTCTTTTGCTTTTCACATGCTCGGCGACGAGTCGCTCCCGCGACTCTTGATGTATCAGGCAAATAAAATATATAAAATAATCATATAATGAAGCACCCTATTGTTTAATTGGCAAAAAGCTTGAAAAATCCTTTAGAAAATTTATCAATCAAACACATGAACGAGTAGATTTATTCTTGGACCGTTGAATAGGTGTTATATTCAAGAAGACAAAACAATTTTTTTAAAAATTATCTTGATTTATTTCAGAGTATTTTGGCTTGGCTGACAAGTATGCGCAATTGGACTTTTGTAGCCGAAACAAGTCCAATTGCGCATACTTGACAGCCAAGCCAAAATACTCTGAAATAAATCAAGATAATTTTAAAAAAATTGTTTTGTCTTCTTGAATATAACACCTATTCAACGGTCCAAGAATAAATCTACTCGTTCATGTGTTTGATTGTAATTTACTGGACTAAACTAAAAGTTTCGTTAAAAAAGAAAATTTATTGGGATATCTTTTTAAAGTAGTTCCAAAAATATAATCATCCTCTAAATTTGTTTTTTTTTGATTCGAATATTATACTGGTATAATAGTAAAATTAAAATCTCTGAGCAAGTCAACAAACATGTCCGATTAATGAAATCTTATGCAGAGTTAGCTATCTTGCTAGTTATAGGGAGCAAACACTTTATGTCAAGTTTTCTAGTATAACATAACGGTTTGCTTTTACGTTAAAAGTCAACAGACATTTTTTTCGAAAGAGAATTCCACGAATATTTGGATAAAATAATGAACCTGTAAAACTGGAATTTTTCTCTCTGCTCTCTTCTCTCCCACCCTAAAAGAGAAAAATTATTTTTTTTCATATATATATATATATATATATTTGTAGATGATGATTAATAAATCCGTTTCATGCAAATTGATTTCCGTAGTTAATCAAGACAGGTGTTTCTTAAAAAGGGTGTGAAATAATAAAAATAATAATACTCTAAGAAAGTTTGATTATCTTTTCCTTATCATATTACATATTGAAGATTGCTGTTATATTTTTCATATAATTATACAGTATATTAATTTTCATATGAAAGCAGAAATAGGAATGCAAATAAATGTATTATATATATTTAATTTTTCTTCAACTTGTTTTAGGGGATTATTTCTAAATAGTAATTCAGGAATATTAATATACAATTTAGACTGTTTTTCTCAAAGCTAAAAAAAAATTATAAAAACAATATAAATTCCAAATAATAATAGACCAGTGGGGTAGTGAACCCTAAAGATAAATGAGGCAAAGCTCCATTAGAGTATATATTTATTCAAAGGCAAGAATATGGGTAGGTGGCCCCGAGGAAGTAGCGACCCTGGTAGCCATCAGGGCCGGCCTAATGCGTGTGCTGTGGCACACGTGCGGTTTTCTGGCACCGAAAATGGAGAAATAATAAAAACGTTACATTCTTACATAGTAAACGTTTAAGTATTATGGACTTTTCAATGGAATTTTAAATTTGTATAACTTTTGTTTAACAAATAAAATGTTACTTGAGAGAAAAATAAATATGCGCTTCAGTATATCATACCTATCAAGGCTTAAAAAAAACAGGTACAGTGAGGGACAATATCAAGTCCCATCCATCCGTTTTCTACTTGTGATTATTTCATTGTTTTTATAAAAGAAAATGAAAATCTTTATTGGAAATTTTCTAGGTTTAAACCATGAAAGTTTCTATTAAAAAATATATGTTTTTTTTATAAATAATCCCAAGTAGAAAACGCATGGGTGGGACTTAATATTGCCCCTCACTGTACAATATGTTTTACTTAACAATTCTCATTGTAAGGGGCGCCAAAGTTCATCCTTGCACACACAGCATTTTGCTCTCAGGCCCCCTCTGGTAACCATCGGTATTTATCAAAATATATATATACAGTATATATATATATCTATAATATAATATGAATAAAAGTGAAACCGTAAATGGTATTAGCAAATGAGAAGAGAAAATTTTAAAAAAATTCCCGGGACGCCAGAGACAGGACAAAAAAATAATTGTAATTATGGCACGCGCATATAGAAATGTTCTGCGCAAAGACATATTGCGTGAAGTGAAATGAATAATGTAGAAAAGCCTAGATACTTAACTTCAATCTTTCATTCATACAACACTTTTTAACAAGAAATAGTAGAAAGGGAATTTTTAATAATGAGTATTAGTATTGTTGCCCCCACTCTCCCTTCTGTTCTCTCATTAAAGAAGAGGCGAGGCGCTTCCGGAGACCCCAAGGCCAACTCGCGTCCAGATTAATTGATCAGAGCCGAATGCCTTTCTGTTTAGTCATTCACAGAACAAATCATTTGAATATGTACTCACCCATCTTGTGAGAATGAGTAATGCAAAATTTCATTGGTATCAAAAAGAAAAAAAAAAAAAAAAAATTTCCTTTAAGCGAATTGGAAAAAAAAATATTTTTTTCTAGTAATTAAATTTAGAAAATGAGCCGGTCTTAAAGGGATTATTTCGGATAATGAATTATGGGGTAAGTCAAAGGGAATGAAATAATATGTATTTTGAGAAGAAAAAAAATATTTATATTATTTATAAAATTTTAGTTCTTTTTTTTATTGAAAAAAATAGTGAACCAATGGAGAGTAAATAAAAAATAAGTTATGGTGGTTTTTCAGTAAACATCAGACCAATGACGCTATCATGTAATAATAAATTGACCAAGGTTCCACCTTTTTAAATGGAAGAAATGTAATAATAGACAACAATAACAAAGGTAAGTAGAGATCAAATTTATCTTATCTATTAAATGTAATTGTGGGGGTGTTTTCGTGATTTCTGTTCATGTTAATAGCTCGCCATTGGCTGTTGGTGGTCGTCTAGACACCCGGACCCATGAATGAGAGGCTCACGTCTTTTCCGCATTTTCTTCTGGTGAATAATTATTTGCAAGCCATAAATAAGCCGCCCACGCGAGGCCTTGGCCGCCGTTTCCCGTTTGGCACCAATTTAGGACCCGGGGCCACCATGCTGCCGCCCCACAGGGCCTCTATCGCCTCGGTATTCGAAACTCGAAGTAACTCAGCACATCATCAAGCATTGTAAAAGATCTCTGTTTGAAGAAATAAAATTTTAATAATCACCGAACAAAGTATCAACATATATTTTATTTTTCCTATAGTTAGTTCCCAAAATGTACCGGTGGTATATGATGGGTTTGGCTCTTAGAAGAAACATAATTGATTTTGCCAAGAAAATGCACACATCCTATATTTTTTCATTTGACAGTTCCGAAGAAGATCGTTTAAAAAGTCGATAGTAAAATAAGGATGAATAGTGGCAGAGGCAGCCAAGAAAAATGGCTCTGAATGCTTTTACTAATCAGCTGGAAAGATTTCAGTGCATTTATTATGTACAGTAAGGGACAATATTAAGTCTCACCCATGCGTTTTCTACTTGTGATTATTTCATTGTTTTTATAAAAGAAAAGAAAATCTTTATTGGAAATTTTCTAGGTTTGAACCATTAAAAAATATATAATATTTTTTTTAAAAACAATGAAATAATCACAAATAGAAAACGCATGGGTGGGACTTAACATTGTCCCTCATTGTACCATCTTCAGTCCATTGATTGTGTATGAAGATGGTACATAATATATGCACTGAAATGTTTCCAGGTGATTGGTAACAGCATTCAGAGCATTTTTCTTGGAATCCTCTGCCTCCATACAGCATTCACTAAATATCTACAGCGACATCTTGCACCTCAAAAAAGTCTATTTTTCCTTTCAGACACCTTTTCAACATCTACAATCTAGAAAAATCCTATGTAATTATTATGAATTTTTATAATCTTAAACAAATTGCACTAATATGGAGACCTAATCACTTAACATTCTGAATAGCTTATTGATAATATTAATTTCTATTTTCTAAAAAAACAACAAAATAATTTTCAATATACTCCTATTTTTGCCACGCCCTCTATTCAAATTCACCCCGTGCTTTATAAATACATAGATTAAATTAAGCAAAAATATAAAAAAAAAGAAGGGACTTGTTATTGAATTAAGTTGAAAATAAAAAAAAAAAGACGGAGAGTTATGAATGAGACGCCTTGAAGCTGCGGGTGTTTATATGTAAACAAGAGCCAAGTTCCGGGAATGGACCTCGAATTTCGTGAGAGGGGGGAGTAAAAGGCCTGTGCTTTTGCTTGCCTATCACCGAAGCAACCAACTTAAACTTACCTAAAAACCTGTCCCAGCCTTTAATTGGAAGAGAAAAAGGCTCAACAGGGAAAGAATGCAAGCAACACCTATTACAGATCACCTCTAATAATAAATAATCTTTTAATCTTTTCCGAAGGGAGTAAATAGAATGTTAAAATGAACTAGTATGATAAGCAAGTCACACAACTTCCTTTGCTCTAATTTAGTTTCTGTATTTTATAAAAATGAAACAAAAACAACATTTTTCTGTAGCATTGATATTAAATATCAAAATTCAGTTTCAAGCATTTTCGTTATTAATAGGCTATATTTTGTGCAGTTATCCCTAATCATACACACAACTTCTCTATTAAAAACTCCAAAATTAATATTTTCAATTTGTCGTAATTAATAAGAGAAAATATAAAGTAATAAAATTGCACAAATTTTACAAAAGGAATGATTATTAGCTAAACTAGAAATAAAAATAATTACATTTTAATGAAGATTCGTGTGTCATCCAAGAAGGCTGGCTGGGAATGGAGCCGACCATCGAAGAAGTCCTTACAGAGATCTTTTTGAGTAGAAGTCAACTATCTTAACAAAAATAACTCAAAAGATTAAATAAAAACTCGTATTCAAAATTAATTTCTTCTTGGTAAATTAATTTTGTATACGAGTTGGCTTACAGTAGGAAAAGGAGAAAAGGTATCAAATTTAATATACAAATTTTTCGATATACATGTATTTACTTTGTCTTATTTTTAACATAAAATAACAAAATATAATATATAATACAGAAGCACATGAACAAGTTTGATTTGGTTTCTTGAAAGGAATCTTCAATAAATACATGAAGGATGAACACAACAGCCGTGGAGAACTTGATTTTCAAATTAAAATCTTCTTAGTCTTCATAGAGGCAAAAAGAATGTGCTTCACGCAAAATTCTTGTTATATTCTTCGTATAAAATGCATTAAAATCACAAAATCAAAGATCTTCGTATAGAATGCATTCAAGTCACAAAACAAAAGATTTTAACGATCTTTAAAAAAAAAAATCTTAAGGTGTGCAAAAATTGCAAAATTGTCAAGTGTGATCACTCTCCCAAATTCAATAAATCATTCATATTTGAGTGAAGCTAAGCTAAAGGACCTAAGCTAGAATTTATTTGTGCCCAGGGAGAGTGATCCCCCTCACCACTAACAATCCCTATTATATAAGTTATTATAAAAGAACATGAATTAAATTTTGGCCAAGAATATTGAAATAAGCTCTAGCCTAGATAGGCTTATAGCTTTATTAATTTTGTCCGAATAAAAGAAACTTGTTGTATTTTCATTGGACTTATCCTCTTAACACAATGATCCGAACTGAACTGAGTACTGATGAAGTAACCCTGCCTAGTACTATTAGTCATTAATTGAAGTATTATGTTATTACTCTCCACAAGAGAATCTTTATATTCACTTGCTGTTCGAAATCAATGTGATCAGAATCAAGAATCCAATGGAACATGACAAGTTTCAGTTTTTGAGTTTCATCCATAGAAAAAAAAAAAAAAAAAAAAAAAAAACAGACAAGACTCGCTCTTCCCTCCAGTCTCTAGACTATTCTACCTACCTAACGGGGGTTAAAGAGTTAGCGCATGCATTTCTAGCGAAGGAGTTCCGAGCGAGCACTTGTTTACAAAAAAAGTTTACAATGGATATCACTTAAATTTAACAAAATGTTTCCAAAGCAAAATAAAAATATTTGCAATCATGAATAATATAAATTCAAAATTTGAAAATAATATAAATTTATAAATTAAAAATTCACAAAAAAAAATGATAATTTATTTCAAAATGAATGAAATAAGTATATTTAATGATAAATTTTAAATTAATATTTTTATTATGCTTTTAATATACTTTAAAATATACCAAGGGTTAGAGAAATTAGTTAGGTATTGGCAGGGCCGCAGACAGGGGGGGCAGGGGGGGCTATATCCCCGGGGCCCGGGCCCTCCGAGGGGGCCCGGGCCCATTGCGCTCCCGCCTTAAAATTCTAATAAAAATTAAATTTCATGGTTAAATTAAAATAATAAAACAAAAAAATCATTTCCTTGAAATTTTTTTCCTCAGGGGCCCCGGGCCCTTTGAGCTCAAATCTTAAAATTTCAACTAAAAAAATCATTTTCTTGAAATTTTTTTCCTCAGGGGCCCCGGGCCCTTTGAGCTCAAATCTTAAAATTTCAACTAAAAAATTCATTTTCTTGAAATTTTTTTCCTCAGGGGCCCCGGACCCTTTACGCTTCAACTAAAAAAATCATTTCCTTGAAATTTTTTCCTCAGGGGCCCCGGGCCCTTTGAGCTCAAATCTTAAAATTTCAACTAAAAAAATCATTTTCTTGAAATTTTTTTCCTCAGGGGCCCCGGGCCCTTTGAGCTCAAATCTTAAAATTTCAACTAAAAAATTCATTTTCTTGAAATTTTTTTCCTCAGGGGGCCCCGGGCCCTTTACGCTCAAATCTTAAAATTTTTATTAAAAAAAAATCATTTTCTTGAAATTTTTTTCCTCAGGAGGCCCGGGCCCTTTACGCTCAAATCTTAAAATTTTTATTAAAAAAAAATCATTTTCTTGAAATTTTTTTCCTCAGGGGCCCCGGGCCCTTTACGCTCAAATCTTAAAATTTCAACTAAAAAAATCATTTTCTTGAAATCTTAAAATTTCAACTAAAAAAATTATTTTCTTGAAATTTTTTTCCTCAGGAGGCCCGGGCCCTTTAAGCTCATATCAAGTTTGATCTTTTCACGACTCAGGATAGCTAAAAATGCAGATTTCAGTGGTTAATTTTCAAAAAAATTTTCCATACCCCCAGATTCCTCCCTGAAATTCTCTGTCCAGATCTGGCCTCGATAAATTATTGTAACTCTTTGTTTAGGAAATTTTGAAAAATTTTTTAAATAACTTTATTTAAATAAATATTGTAAGCTATGTATAACTATATCAAAAATTGTGTCAAAAACTGTGAAAAAATTGTTGGCATGAAGGCTCAATAGCCTTTTATATACTAAAAAAAAAAACTAAGTTTTTTTTTTTTTTGGGGGGGGCCCGTATTAGTAAGTAGCCCCGGGGCCCGTCAAGTCTGCCTGCGGCCCTGGGTATTGGTAAGCAGCCCAAGTGTCTAATTCACTAAAGAATATTTCAATTAAAAGTTCTAGAAGGTGTCTATAGTGGGTCATGCATGCGCAATTATTAAATCTCCAAGAAATTAACAACTGGGCATGAATAGTCCACTCTAGAAGAGGTCTAGAATGATGAATCAAAATCATCGTTAGTGAGTTGGTCTTTAGAGTTACCCAACTTCAACCAATTTCAGTGTCCTATGATAATATTACGTTAAGGCCAAGGCGGATCCAAGGGAAAAAAGTTATAGGAATAATTAAAAAAAATTTGTATAAGAGATTGTATAGAGATTGAGAACTTTTATATTTATATATATAAAACTTAGTTGTCAAAATGATTTTGATTTATTTTTTGATTCAAAAAAATTAATTAAAATTTTAAAAAAACCGTAGGCTACGTTTCATCGAGTTGAGGATCCGCCGGATAGGGCGTAGCTAAGAGGAGACCATTTAAGTTAAGTTCTATTTAACAAAAGAAATTGATTAATATTTTGTTTTAAATCAGGTTAAGTAACTTTTTATTTTTGGTTGAAATATGTATGGATTGAGCACCAGCACCATGTAGAGAGGTCAGATTCACATCAAGCCTTTCTATATCATGATTACAAAATCAACATTCAATAAAAAAAAAAGTTCAAATTAAAATATCTGAAAGAAATTATAAAAAATGGTAAAAAAGAAAATGATGTGATGTGATTTTTTTTCAAGGTTTTGATTTTATTGTCAATTTTTTGTCTCTTAAAAAATGTCTTAGCTACGCCCGGGATGCCAATCTTAAAAATAAAAATAAAGAGGAGACTCAGATTATTCCTTAAAACGAAGTGAACGATAATGAATTGAATTTTTTACTTTTCATTTCAACATGATCTTTTTAGCTTTTTCAATGCAATTTTATGTTATAGAGATGTCACTTCTTCATCTCATTTATTTATTTCATTTATTTTATATTTATTTTATATTTTGTAATATAAATTTCTAATATCTAATCTATCTATCTACGCCTAATAGGAGAGGGGAAGGGGAGACAGTACCTTAGTAATTCATTTTATACAGTATGTTCATCAATCCATCGAAACGCTCGAAGAATTCTGAAAGAGAAGCCCTAAAAACTGAAAACCCACCCTTTTATTCATGCCTATTAACTAATGGACGGATTGCCATACTGACAATCGGGAAGGTACACACCGTTCAAATGACGTGAAGATCTTTTCCAGAAGAGAAGTCCAACAGAGGAGGAGGAGAATTCCATTCTAGCCTAGAAGGAAGGAAAAGAGGGCGAAGGAAGGGCCTAAATTGGATTGCGAGGGTTGAATATAGAATCCTTTTCATTTCTTTTAAATGCATTTCAACCATTCAACCATAAGTGAATTTTAAGAAAAAAATATTTAGATATATATGTATATATAAAGATATATATAAAATTTAGAAAAAGTTTTAGAGAAATGAAAAGACTCTATATTAGTGATTCCCAACTGCAATGCAATTCTATCATTTGATATTGTTTTTTTATATAAATGAATTCACTTTTATTTATTTATTTATTTATTTTACAATATATTGATTTTATTTTATAAAGAAGATAAAATAACAATGTCAAAATGAAGAATCGCATTCTAAGAGAAATTGCAGAAATTAGTCTTGAGAGCATTATTGCGTTAATATTGTAACAGCCTACATATTTAAGCATAATATATAGATATGGTATTATATATTAATTATTCAAAATTTATAGGATTCGTTAAAAAATTTTATAGTTCGCGATTGAAAAAAATTGGGAATCACAGCCTACCTACCTACATCATATTCTAGAGTAATAATTCTAAATAATGTTGCTGCTAAACTAAACTAACTAAAGCTGTCTAAGTGAATTAATTAAGAATAATTTGAAATTGTAAATTTAAATATCGAGAGTACTTTCTAATTTTGAAAAAGATTCGAAATAGAAAATGAATTCAATTAGTTATTATTTGATTTTATTAATATTGATATCATTAATATTTAAATTTTTCATTATTTATTTCTTTTACAATTTGTCTTTTATTAAATTTATGTATTTTTATTTTGACCAAAATAATAATAAAGAAAGGATTCCATTACAATTTGACAATAAGTTTGGGCAGTTTATAATTTTCAACAGATAAAGATAAGAAGGTTGCTAGTTCGGAAAATTGCCAATAGCCAACGATAGTTTTAAGTTTATCTATTTTTACTTTATCTTAAATCTATCCATTACCAGAGGCAATTTTCTACAAACTAAAACTATTCAGTTATCGGAGGAAAAATTTTTCGATTTACCCAAATTAATGTAAAACTGTTGGTGACCTTTCAATCTGAGTCTCCTTTAAATTAAACGCTGGGCTTACTGTTTTACTAGATATGATGAAAACAGTTGCTCCTCGCAGTGGCTCGAAGTCTTCCATGATGACTGAAGGAAGTTAGATGGACTCGAAGGTCGAGTGGCTCGAAGACATCCAGAAGATATAATCAAATGTTTTCCATGAGTGAAGTTGGACACTATAGTTTAAATCGCCTTCACGTAGTGGCTCGAAGATGAAGAAATTTTCATGTTGATCTTATAATCTAAAAAATATTTCAAATTAGGTATAAGCAATGTATGTAAGGTGATTAGAGAAAGAGGATGATTGCTGTAGCAATAAAAAGAGAAAAAAAATTAAATTGAACTTTACTCCTGATTTTACAATATTTAATTAGTTTAAATTATTTTTTAGATCTGAGGTTAGTACAATGGAGGGATTTGTTTTTTAATTCTATCGAAGTTTTTAAGTGTTGTTGTTATTCTTTCTTGACAATGCGATATTTTAAGGGGCCTCTCCACGAGCAACAAAAAATGCATATTGCCCGGCAATGTTTCGCAAAACATTGTCCGGCAATATTTTTGGTCAATGTGGTGCAGAAATATTCCCTGGACCCTTGGTATAGAAGGTCAGCACGCTACCAACTACACCAAGCCTGAGGGTTTGTTATAAATCTGTTAAAAAATTATTTAGAATTTGAGTTTAGCATAGCAACAGAGCAAAATCAAAAAGAAAAAAAAAAAATGCTTTGCTTTATTTCTTTGAATGGGCAAAGTGGGCAAAGTTGTGCGCTCGCCTTAGTCCGACCCTTTTATTTTAAATTTATTTAAGGTCTTTTTCGGCATCTAAGGCCATTTTAGACCCCATCTCTATTTATTTCAAATGACTGGTGGTCAATTCAAATGAAATAAAATTTTCTCGCTTGGAACGGGAAGCGAACTCGAGCTGAAGCAATGAGAAGATAATGTCGCCTTACTGAGTTCTCAGGTCATGGGCTATATTAAAAAATATTAAATTAAATTTTTTTTCCTGCCTACATATTTCATATAGTTTGTAGGCAAGTTGAAAATTATAAATTTTTAAATCAAAGGAAAAACAATTTTTATTAATTACTAAGACGGTATAAACTGTTAAATGGTGAATAAAAAAGTTTGGTTCAACACTATAAA